>CAIGQV010018202.1:5492847-5508505 GCA_903798115.1 Danio jaintianensis
AAAATAAAACAGTTCTGTTAAATGAACTCTTACATTTTTTTTGGAAATAGGCTCATTTTACAGCTCCTCTAGAGTTAAACATGAGTTTTACCATTTTTAAATCCATTCAGATGATATTTGGGTTTGACGGGAGCACTATTAGCTTAGCTTAGCATAGATCACTAAATCGGATTAGACCATTAGCATCTCGCTCAAAATGTTTTAAAACGTTTTTATAATTTTCCTATTTAAAGCTTGACTCTTCTGCATTTACATTTTGTACTAAGACCGATTGAAAGTTGCTGTTTTCTTGGCTGATATGGCTAGCAACTACTCTCTCATTCCAGCGTATTAATCAAAGAACTTAGCTGCTGCACTATGGCAGCAGGAGCAATGATATTATGCAGCGCCTGAAAATGAGCAACTTTTTCGATTTCCGTTGGTCTTAGTACATGATTTAACTACAAAAGAGTCAAGCTTTATATAATCTAAACTCTTTTATTTTTATTTTTGAGTGACATGCTAATGGTCTAATCTGATTCAATGATCTATGCTAAGCTAAGCAAAAAGTGCTCCCGCCAGACTTAGGGATCGACTGAATAGATTAAAAAATGGTAAAACTCAACTGTTTAACTCTAGGGGAGATGTAAAATGAGCCTATTTCCAAAAGAAATTGAGTGTTCCTGCATAGTTTAGCTCCAACTTCCTTCAACACAACTGCCTGGAAGTTTCTAGTATATCTATAAAGAGCTTCATTAGCTGGTTCTGGTGTGTCTAATTGGGGTTGGAGCTAAAATATGCAGGACACCGGCCCTCCAGGACAGAGTTTGGGGACCCCTGCTTTAAGACAAAACATTGCAGGTGATTGATTACATTAGGAATTTAAAAGATATTATATTATGTTATTAATTGTTATTATATGTATTTAAATATGCTAATGAGTAATTAATTAAATATTAATAAATAAATACGTGCTAATTTGCATACATTTATAGCCCAAATATTGGAACATTGGTTGAAGTCAGATTTAAAATTCTTGTTTCATTTTTTTGGCATTAAAGTCGGTTTTTACAAAGGGGGTTTTTGAAATCTTTTAAATCAGGACTCCATCAATCAGAAAATACTGCAAACGACCAGGAAAAAAACCCACAAATTGTTAAAGAATAAAATGGTGTATATAATTAGGCAAATTATGTATTAAAATATCCCTTGGTAAAAAGCCTTTAGAATACAGATATTAATGAAACTGAATCTGATGTACGTAAAACAGGGCTCTCAAACTGCCGGCCCGCGAGCCATTTACGGCCAACCTATTGGACATTTAAAGTACTGCACTACATTATATTTCAGTTTTTTCAGCGTGCGGTCGAGAGTAACGCACATACAGATTATTTCTGGGGCCGATTTAAACGTTGAAATAAATGTGCATAAGTGCTTTATTTTTACTAAAACTCTATTTTTGTAAATATTCAAGGGTCATTTGATTATTATCAGTTTTATACCATTCTTCATGGCTTACACGTTATGCTGGTAGTGTAACAAATATGCTAATTTTGCTAAAATTCGATTCAAATGGTCTCATTTAATAGATTTTCCTCATATGCGTATTGAGATTTCTATGACAACTATGTACATTTTACTGCTGGATGAATTGAACATGTGAAAGTGAATGTGAAAATGTACATACTTTTCCCCTCTTTGTTGTAGTTTTACAAAAAAGAAAGATACTGAGAAGAACAATTGCCAGCAAAGTCAGTAAAGTTACCCAAATCTGTTAAACTTTTGGTAAAGCAACAATTGGTTGGGCAGAATAATAATAATAATTATTATCATTATTATGACTATTTAAATGTCAAAATGCTAATTTAAACAGCCACAGATATATTTCAGCAGTTGTGTGAAGCAAAATTTGTTAATTTGTGACAGGTAATGCTTGAATTATAAACATCATGTCTGTTGTCCTAAGATCAATTACCAATTACGTCACTTTTTTCTTGTGCTTGAATGTTAAAACGAGTTGTCAGTCACTGAAATGGCCCCCCGCCAATTTGAGTTTGAGACCCCTGACGTAAGAGCAGCTGAAAAGGACATTTATGGCCCAAAATTAGCAATAAAGGCTAATTTGCCTGGTGTGACAAACTCTATTGCCTAACGTGTAGCGATAAACAAACCAGAAGTCATGCTTAAACCAAGTAGCGCTCTGTTGGTCATTAATAATGTTTGTTTTAAATAAAATAATAGAATGATAAAATATATACATGTGCAAGTCATTATTATTAAATATTATTATTCATTTTATAAAAAAAAATTTTAATGAGAGCACACCTCAACATAGTAACTTACCGTCCCTCCTGAACCACTCCAGAGATCCCGAAGAGGCCGAAGTCAGTGATGACCACTTTGTTTGTGTCGTGAAACACATTTTTGGATTTAAGGTCCTTGTGAACGATGCCCTTAGCATGAAGGTAGCCCATCCCCTGAAACACAAGCAAACGTTACTTTTTCACACTCACTCACATACCTAATAAACGTACATATAAACATAAACGCTACCTTCACAATCTCCTGCGCGATTTGTCGAGTCTTATTGATGTCCAGTGTGTTTTTTGTGTCCCTCACTACAGAATACAACGTCCGGCCTTTGCAGAAGCTGTAGAGAAACATGTTTTCTAGGTGAAAAGTATGATTTTCAGTATGTGTGGTTTTGTGTACAATTTCTTGTTTACTTGCAAAAAGGTCAGTGTGAAAGTGAACCGCAGTAAGTAAAAAGAAATCAACATTTTGCTTGGTCATAGGGCTTCTGCAGGTTTCATTTTAATTTTCCTTCGGATTAGTCCCTTACTTATCAGGGGTCGACACAACGGAATGAACTGCCAACTATTCCAGCATATGTTTTACGCAGCGGATGCCCTTCCCAGTACTGGGAAACACCCATACACTCTTGCATTCACTCATACACTATGGTCAATTTAGTTTATTCAATTCACCTATAGCGCATGTGTTTGGACTGTGGGGGAAACCGGAGCACCCGGAGGAAATCCACGCCAACACGGGGAGAACATGCAAACTCCACACGGAAATGCCAACTGACCCAGCCAACTGGCCCAACCAGCGACCTTCTTGCTGTGAGGTGACAGTGCTAACCACTGGGCCACCGTGCCGGCCTCTGCAGGTTTCACCAAGTCAAATTTAAGACTTAAGACCTTTTTCAAACCATCAAGAATAAAATTTCACACTTATATAGGGCTAAATGCTAAGGATTTATAATGCTCTAGCAGAAAAAAAATTATTTACTTACCCCATCAAGAAACAAATTCTAATTAGTTATTTCTCAACCACATATTTTAAATAATGTGTCAAATTAAGCAGACCCTAGTTGTATACATGCACATTTTTTCAACATAACTTAAAAAAAAACTTTATTAAACTAAATGTATGCACAACAGACTGTTATAATATTAGTTATAAGTTTTGTTAAACTTTTATTGAGATGTTTTGTTGGTGATTGGGTGTGTGTTGGATAGATTGGGTAGCTTTACATAAACAAAGGAAAATTAAGACCCATTTAAAATGATGTAAGACCTACATGTCAATATTTCAGCAAATTTAAGACTTTTTAAGAGCTACATTTTTAAGACCCAGCGGACACCCTGTGGTCCGGACCAAAGCAAGTGATCTAACAGACTTTTCTGGCACAAATTAGGGCTGAAAGTACAGTATATGTCACTGCACAGTGCTTACATGCAATATATACTGACACTGAGAAGAAGAAATTGTTGTTATTTTTGTTTCAAGTGCACACAAATGGATTCCCTTTGCTTGAAAATATTCTGATTGAAGGCATCTGGTCTATTTTGAGGATGTTTTTTTTTTGGTGATTTACTTGATTTTGAATGAGTCGGGAACTTTGCTATCTATGAAGGATAAGGGAGCTCTCCGATTTTACCCAAAATAGGTCTAAGGGATTAGAAACAACATGAGGGTGAGTAATTAATAACATCATTTTCATTTTTGGATGAACTAACTCTTTAAAGGTCCTGTGAAGTGCTTTGAAATGTGGATTTTTTCAATTCGATGTTTGACGTAATCCCAAATCCTAAACACGAAGAGAGGATGGGACATAGTGTAGCTCCTCCCCTTTAAAAAAAAAACACCCAACAGTGTTTTGTTTAATCACCGCTCTGCCAGTGAGAGTGGTTGAGCTCAAGCGCATCAAATGTGAAGCGTCTTGAAGGGGGCGGGGCTAGTCAGACACCAAAGAGCATTTGATTGGTTAGAAGATTTGATGAGAAACTGAAGTATGAGGTGACGTAGATAAAACCGTTGATTCGTTTAAGCGAAAGTGACAAACTGCAAGCTTTACATGTTTGTATCAGTTTTATATCTCATAAACGCGAATTTTGTCACTGTTTTGGAGCACACTAGCTTATAGATTACAAGTAACAGACTGAAACTAACATCTAACATTTTTTTATTTGAAATTCGTGGGACTTTTAAATCTTGTACAATAACACTTCTAAATACCTTCTAAATGTGATTTTTTTTCCCCACTGTTTTGGTGCGCACTAGCTCATAAATATCCTAAAAATGAACAATACTGATACTAACCTACATTTTTTTTTATTTCATGGGACCTTTAAATTAGTGTTTCCCAACCCTGCTCCTAGAGGCACACCAACAGTACATATTTTGGGTGTCTCCCTTATCTGACCTATTAACTTTAGGCTTTGGAGTCTCTTCTAATGTTCTGAGGAGTTGATTGAGGTGTGTTTGATTAGGGGGAGGTTGAAAATGTGGACTGCTGGTGTGCCTTCAGGAACAGGGTTGGGAAACACTGCTTTAAATCGCCCAGCTCTAACCAAAACAATCTCCAGCAGCCCCATCTGCTCCATTACCTGGTGATGATGGCGAGGTGTGGAGGTGCCATGCAGGCTCCCATGAAGAGCACCACGTTCTCATGGCGCGTCTGCCTGTAGTTCATCACCTCCTTCTTGAAGAGCTTCAGGTGGTCTTGGTTGTTTCCGTCGATCTCCAGCAGTCGGATGGCCACCTCCCCGTGCCAGCGGCCGCGGTGAACGCGTCCCCAGCGGCCTTTTCCGATGAGCTCTCCCAGATCCAGCTGCTCGAAGGGAATGTCCCACTCCTGCAGGTACACGCTGGTCTGGCTGGCCTTTCGGGAGATCGGGCCCTTCCAGTGGCCCCCGCGAGCGCTCGGCAGGTCGTCCAGCTCGTCTCCTTCACACTCTCCTTCTGAGCCGCCATTCAGATCCTCCAGATCCTCTTCATCCTCCAGGTCTTCCTCCTCGTCTTCCTCCTCCACTGCCACTTCTTCCTCCTCCTCCTCCTCCTCGGCTTCCAGTTCCTCTTCTTCCTCTTCCTCTAGTTCCTGGATAAGAGAAAGCAAACAATTATGATTTTTCTCAAATCAATTCAATAATGAAATGACAATGACAATTCAATGAGGATGATAATGAATTCAATGATATATGCTAAGCTAAGCTAAAAGTGTAGCCCAGTCCTGGAGGTCAACTGTAATAAATAAATATATAAAATAAATAATAATAATAACAATAATTTTTTTTATTTCAATGCTATTTTCAAAGAACCACTCTACTTTTTCCATTTTACAAGTCACCTAGAGGTAAATAGTTGAGTTTTACCATTTTTTTATCTATTAGCTTAGCATAGATCATTGAATCGGATTAGACCATTAGCATCTCGCTCAAACATTTCAAAAAAAGAGTTTTGCTATGTTTTTCCTATTTAAAGCTCGGGTCTTCTGTAAAGCTGTTTCTTCTGAGATGTTAATGGTCTAATCCGGTATAGTTTGAGTTCTTGTTTATTAAAATATCCTGGGCTACTAAATCAGGTTCATATTCATTTGAAAATGTAGATAAAAAAATGTATGATAAAAAAAAACAATGAAATTTTAATTTACTGAATAAAGCGGACACAGAATTTTGGATGAATACATAAAAAGTAGAAATCAAATTTTGATATATGTTGACTAGTGTCAAACTAATATAAAGTCTTAATGTTCTGGATGTCTGTGTAAATAAATGGTGCAATGCTTTCATGGAATGGATTAATAAAGAATTATTTTTTATCTGTGGATAATTAATTTGATGAATACTTGAAGGATGAACTTTAATGCTCAAACTGATCCATAAAAAATAAAAAGAATTATTGAGGGGTAATAAATGTAAACATATTTCAAAAGGTTTTAAGTTTCACGTGTCCTCAAAGGTGGCACGGTGGTTAGCACTGTCGCCTCACAGCAAGAAGGTCGCTGGTTCGAGTCCCGGCTGGGCCAGTTGGTATTTCCGTGTGGAGTTTGCATGTTCTCCTCGTGTTGGCGTGGGTTTCCTCCGGGTGCTCCGGTTTCCCCCACAGTCCAAAGACATGCGCTATAGGTGAACTGAATAAACTAAATTGACCATAGTGTATGAGTGTGTGTGAATGCAAGAGTGTATGGGTGTTTCCCAGTACTGGGTTGCAGCTGGAAGGGCATCTGTTGCGTAAAACATATGCCAGAATAGTTGGCGGTTCACTCCGCTGTGGCGACCCCTGATAAATAAGGGAAAATGAATGAATGTGTCCTCAACATGTCTCGTTTTAAAATGCCAATGTACTAATTATGATATTTTATTTCAGAATTATTTCATTCAACATTCATTCATTCATTTTCTTTTCGGCTTAGTCCCTTTATGATGATGATGAATGATCGCCACGCATCTCACCTCTTGCTCATCTTCCTCATCTTGTTCTGCGTGCATCTCCTCCACTGAGGGATCGATCTCATTACTGTGCAGAAAAGAAACACTATGACTGAATGCAGAATATACAGAAATGCATTTTATGATAAGCAGCATTACATTTCACAGTCACTTACACCGTGTCTGGAAGTCCATCTGAGTGAAGGATGCTGGAACTGCACACATCTAAACATTGTCGAAAGCAAAATGGAAATATTGACCAACTCATCGCATTTGAAACAACACATACACTCAAAAAAATGATTTTGCTGCTTGTTCAAACTAATTTAAAATGAGCTGAAACAACCCAATTCTTGAGTTTTTGGGGGGACAACTTAATTGTTTTGTGTTCAATCCACTTAAATATGTTAAAGTTAACTTAATCGATTCGTGTTTGGGCAACATGAGTGAATTGTGTGGAACCCTGCATTTTTTTTTTTTACAGCGCACACCAATTATTTGTTTTTGAACAGTTACTGATATTATTATTATTATTGTTCAACATAACATGCAGTGTCATAAGTCACCAGCAGGGGGCAGCTCAACTCACAAGCAAATCACTCTCCAGCAAAACCAGAATAAACCGCAGCGTGCAAAACATGCAAAACACTTTACTTCAGGCTGTGCTATGATTTGTATTATTTTAAGAGTTCACTTCAGTTCACTACAGAGCCGACAAAAACATTAAGGAATAGACAAACCATTTAGAGTTGAAATATAGCTGAAAGCTGTATTTCGTTTACTACACTGGAAAAAAGATTCATTGTTGGTTTAAATTCAGCCCATATAAATTGTTTGCAACCACCTACCTTTAAAGAATTGAGTAAATTCAATGAATAATTTTTTCCCAGTGTATCTATTGTGTAATAAAGATGTATAAGAATTACATTTTAATAGCTTTTGTTTAAATTAACACCTATACTGTAAAAAAATCCTGGTTGCCTTAAATTTTGAAGCTGAATCAAATTAACCTTATGAGTCCATTGAACTTGTATTATGTTAAACTGACTTAAAACAGCTTGCGTAACAAATAAAATTAAGTTAGAACATGATTAACTAAGTTTAATAAGTTACAATGAACTAAAAACATATGCTGCCATGACTAATTGATCATATAATTTTTTTACAGTGTACTAGTGTTTTTCTTTTGTTCTTTGGTAATAAAATTGCTTTATTTTGTGGATTATTAATTTGAACAATATTAAGCAAAATGAACAAACTATATTATTACTAGTTATCTTTATTTATACCTGTATATTGATTAATTTAAGTATTACTTAATTGATTACATTTTTATGATTTATTTTTTTAATCTACTATTTGTTATTTTACTTCAGCCTTATTTTATTTAACATATAATTCCTAACAACTTTAGTTTAAAAATGAACACTATTAGCATTTTTTCTGCTCATATTCATGTTTCAAGATGGTTTCAGTCTACTATTTTTATTTATATTTTTCTATTTTTGTTTTTATTACTAC
Organism: Danio jaintianensis; assembly: GCA_903798115.1. Classification (NCBI taxonomy): domain Eukaryota; kingdom Metazoa; phylum Chordata; class Actinopteri; order Cypriniformes; family Danionidae; genus Danio; species Danio jaintianensis. Next base: position 5,501,064 of record CAIGQV010018202.1, read on the forward strand.
AAAAATGTTTAAAACACTACTACTATTACTGTTTTTTGTTTAATTTACTTTGTTTTTTAATATAAAAGGTCTTTAATTTAATATAAGTTTACAAAAAAGTTATTTACGTTTTTAGTCTACTATTTATTTTTGTTTTACTATTTTTACTACTATTTTTATTTTTATAACTACAAACATGTTAAAAAAATACTACTACTATTATTACTTCTGTTTTGGTTAATTTGCTTGTTTTTTTGTAATAAAGCATCTTTGAAATTTTACTAAAACTATTTATGTTTTTAGTCTACTATTTTTTATTAATATTTTTATTTTCACAAAATGTTTAAAATACTACTACTATTACTACTACTGTTTTTGGTTAATTTTCTTGTTTTTTAATAAAAAAGTTCTTTAAAATTGTATTTAATGTAAACAATATTGGGAAAAACTAATAAATGAAATTATTACAGCTGATTTTCTATTTATTTATTGCATTCTTTGTTAAATAATCCATAAAATCATTTGCCATTTTTGTATAATTATTTTGAAATACTCATTTAAGAATAAAAAACACTGTGGGAAATGAATATACTGCAAACCCAGACACTTCATATACAATGTGCAATAACCATGCATTTATATTATATTATTCATTCATTTATTTTCCTTCAGCTTAGTCCCTTATTTATCAGGGGTCGCCACAGCGGAATGAACCGCCAACTATTCCGGCATATGTTTTACGCAGCGGATACCATTCCAGCCACAACCCAGTACTGGGAAACACCCATACACTCTCGCATTCATACACACACTCGTACACGACGGCCAGTTTAGTTTACCCAATTCACCTATACCACATGTCTTTGGGCTGTGGGGGAAACCGGAGCACCCGGAGGTAAGCCATGCCAACACGGGGAGAACATGCAAACTCCACACAGAAACTGGCCCAGCCGGGACTCGAACCAACAACCTTCTTGCTGTGAGGCGACAGTGCTAACCACTGAGCCACCGTGCCTCCCCTACCATGCATTTATATTATATTATATTATATTATATTATATTATATTATATTATATTATATTGAAATAGTTCACTCATGTGGTGAAAATGTTTACAAAATCCGCCTCACTGGATCCTGGATGTCATTGTATGAGACATGAAGGAGATTGCAGACTCTGAAACTCACCAGGGAAGATAAACTGCTGTCGGTGCTGAAAATAACAGGCAGCTTTGGCGCAGAGGATGAAGACAGGAAGAGAGGAAGACAGACAGGAAGTGGACAGAGGTTAGAGATTATGTCCCATAATGCTTTGTGTTTAGTCAGAGCGACATGCAGTCCTGAATATCAGCTTTCATTTCTCCAGGAATATTACAGCTACAGCTGAAGTCAAAATTATTATCCTTCCTGTGAATTTGTTTCTATTTCAAATATTTCCTCAAATGATGTTTAACAGAGCAAGGAATTTTTCACAGTATTTCCTATAATATTTTTTTCTTCTGGAGAAAGTCTTATTTGTTTTATTTCAGCTAGAATAAAAGAAGTTTTTAATTGTTTAAAAAACATTTTAAGGTCAATATTATTAGCCCCCTTAAGCAATTTTTTTTTCCGATCGTCTACAGAACAAACCATCATTATACAATGACTATACATTACCCTAACTTGTCTAATTATCCCAATTAAGCCTTTAAATGTCACTTTAAGCTGAATACTTGTATCTTGAAAAATATCGAGTAAAATATTATGTACTGTCATCATGGCAAAGATAAAATAAATCACTTATTAGAGATTATTAAATTAATTAGAAGTTATTAAAACTATTATGTTTAGAAATGTGTTGAAAAAAAATCTTCTTTCCATTAAACAGAAATTAGGGAAAAATATACAGGGGAACTAATAATCGTGACTTCAACTGTATGTTATGTATCAACTGTAGTAGTGCTTGTTCAAGGAGTCATGAACTGCCTTTTTAATATATTTTGTACTGTTCTATAATGTTATTATATTTAAAAAAACAAAGTATTTATAATTAGTAGTATTTTCTATCCTGTTTTGACCATCCTCATTGTAGAATTGGAATGAAACGTCTGATTTACTGTGGTATCCAATATAGTCAGCACATCATCATCCAGTTTAGATTTCTCTAAAAATATGTGGTGAATTTGGCCTTTTTTGTGAGCAATTCTGCTGTAAAATTAAGTACACAAATGACCAGTTGTTACTGATGTGGTCTGAAACTTATTTATTCGTATCATTTAGTTTCTGCGTAGACCTGCGTTTGCCTCTCGTTACTAACCTACTGCAGAGTGAATTTGTGGGCGGAGCAAAAAAGGCTGTTGTGGTAAAGTCTAGATGGGATACAGCTGCGGATACTCAAATCAATATAGCATAATTTTTGTGACACTGTACAACAATAATTCATATTTTTACATTACTTGTGAGGGTTGGGGTAGACATTAATTAAATATAATTTAATGGGTATTTTTATTTTTAAGGGGCTTTTTCATCTTTATTAGGATAGGACAGAGGAGATTATAGACAAGAAATCGTTGGGAGCAGAGCGATAGGGGAATTACTGTATAATTACGGTTTCTACATTACTGTCATGGTTGGGTTTAGGGCTGGGGCAGGGCTAGACGTTAATAAAATACAATCATTTATTAATAATATAGATACTTCTCGTTAACTTCCAGCCGTAGCTGTATCCCTTTTAAGGAGTTGATCTTCTGTGGAGGTGGAGTTTACCCCCACTCTTACATAATTAGCGTAGTTTTTAGACTAACAGCAAAGATTTGATTTCTGAAACCTATATGATATTTATATTACAATATTCAATGGTCTGATCTTGGTATGGCAATAGATGAAGTCAACCGGTAAAATAAATTTTTATTTCTCAGTTCACGACCTCTTTAATGCATTAGTTTACTGCAGCGTCAGTAGCCGGGTTTCCATTCTACTGTGAAGCAAATCTTTTCAAAAGTTTGCAACAAAAAAAAAATCTTTAAAAATCTTAATTTTTTAGAGTGGCTGATTGTAGTATTGGTAACCTAGCAACAACAGTAAACAAGCCAAGCACAACAGAGAGAGCTGATTAGTCCTGTGGGCGTTTCCATTCCAATTATTTGCATTAAATCTTTTTTTTTTTGCACCATGTCCAAAATGTTTTAGCAAATTAAGCGATTTTGATTTAAAAATTTGGTATGCGTAAAAAGCAAGGATAAATACCTTTTAGTGAATTAAAGGTGCTGTAAGTGTTTGACTTGTCTAAAGCATAAAAATACCATAATATGTTTGCAGATATTTAAGAAACATGCTAAGAGAACATATTTGTTTATTTGAAAAACAATGCTGAAGTCAATTATTCTGCTTTGAAAATGTGCATTCCGTGTCGGAACGGCTGTCTTTGTTTAGGTCCCTTCAACCCGCCCAGTGCCAATTTAGCCAATTATATTTCAGCACCCCGGGTTGCCTTAGTGGAAAACAGCGTATTTTATTCATTCAGTAATGAAGGCTCTCAAAGGATGCGTTCACGAACGAAAATGCAACCTCCAGTGCAGCTTCCAATGAAATGGTAAGGTTTATAATCTAATTAATACATATTAAACCTCTTTAACATTATTAAATGTAGATTCTGAATCACTGATATGTGTTGGCACAGTTCTAAAATTGAATTTTCAAATGGTTTATTTTATTTTCAAGATCTGAGGTGAACTATCTGCTGCTGCTTTCAGTAGTATGGCAATAAATGTCATGTAAAATAGCATTCAAACTCACATTATTATCATTACACACTGCACCTTTAAGGGATTTCTATTAGAATTTTGGCGTGGGTAAAGAGCAAGCATAAAAACCTTTCAGCGATTTAAGGGATTTGAGAAAGTCTTATTTGTTTTATTTCAGCTAGAATAAAAGCAGTTTTCAATTTTTTTCCATTAGAATTTTGATTCTATTTGAATTTTGGCATTCACAGCTAGTGTTTATGGGTATTTACCTGGAAAGTGGAAGCGGTTGTCACGGTGGCCTTTTGGCGAGGGGTTTGGGGGTGGAGTCACACTGGGCGGGTTGCTCTGCTGAAAGGGGGCAGGAGAGGATGGCGTGGAGGAGGTGGTGGAGGACGGATTACTGCTGGAGTCCAACTGATTCAGCACCGGCGGCTGATCCTGTAAGAGAGAAGCCATACTGAAATTTCTGTTTTGGCAAGTTAGGCAAGTCATTGAATAACAGTAGTTTGTTCTGTAAACAATAAAAAAAAATATTGCTTAAGGGGCTAATAATATTGACCTTAAAGTGTTTTTTAAAAAATTAAAAACTGCCTTTATTCTAGCCAAAATAAAACAAATAAAACTTTACAGAAGAAAAAATATGATAGAAAATACTGTGAAAAATTCCTTGCTCTGTTAAACATCATTTGGGAAATATTTGAAAAAGAAACAAAATTCACAGGAGGGCGAATAATTTTGACTTCAACTGTATATATTTCATCAGACAGTAGTCAGTACCTTTTTTGTGATTGCCTTCGGTAGAGTCCCGAACTGCGGTGCTTCAGGTGGACGGTCCACGGGATTGTTGATGTCTGAGGGCACAGACTCGGTCCTGCGAATCTTTGTGACTGAGAGACATAGACAGGATTATTTGAAATATGTACAATGAATGATGATTGTTGTCTTTATATGTAAGCAACTGATAAGAGAATCTTACTGGGCAGGAAGGAAATTCTGCATGGTGGAGCTTCTTTAGTGCATTTGTTGTGACACTTTAATCTACCAGAAGAAACAATGTACACGTGATTTGTATGATAAGCATTTAAGCAACTGAGAAAACACAAGTTTTTAAGTGTGGTTTCCTTGATTACATCTCAAAAAACCTGGCAAGGACATTTCCGGGTTGTAAAAAAAATTAGATTTTAAAAACAATAATAATATAATGTAAAAGCAGTGAAAAAATTTATTAATAAATACAATTTTAAATACAGCTTTTTCAAACTATAATAATAATAATAATCATAATAATAATAATAATAATAATGTCAATAAAAAATTTAATAATTACAAATTATAATCATTGTGAAAGATCTTAACAATATATAATCTTTACCATATATAAGACCTGCAAAGTCTGCTGTGTTGTAGAATACTATAACATTTTTGAGCATTGCCATTAAGAGTTCATAGGGGTCTATTTACTTTTTTCCCCCCTGAAACGATTGATGTGAATAATGTTAAATACATTTTCTAGTTGCTAAGTCTCAGTGGATGCTATGGACCAGATATATCATATTATTAATTTGACATATGTAGTTTTTATTATACTAAACATGCATATACTGCTGATTTTAATGTATTTTTGAAGGAAAATCATGAAAAATGTTATTAATTGTCTTGAAAATATTTTCACAATTACATAAAATTTAATCATTTCTAAGATATGCTCACAAAATGCAAGAAAGTTACTTAAAAAAGTGAAACTTACTCAAAACATTCAAAATACAAAGAATGTTAGTAACCAGTAACCAACAGTTTCAGTTCCCGTTGCTTTGACTGCGTGAACAAAAATACAATGAAAGTCAACAGGAACTGAAACTGATTGGTTATCAACATTCTTCAAAACACCTTCTTTTATGTTTAATGGAAGATAAAAACCACAAGGGCGACAAGTCTCATTCCTACAAGAACTATGCTTTTAAATACTTTTTTATTTTACTCACCTGCAATGTTTACATTTCACCCCAAATATCATGTTTTTCTGGCACACTTGACATGTCTGAGAAAGCCAAGACTTTGTGGAAAACCTGGAAACACATAAACAAACACTTTTTTTTATGTCTCCAGCAAAAGAATTCCTTATACATTTCCATTCTAAGATTTTGATTGGTTAAGTAAGCTGACAGAAGGCGGGGTTACCTATGAGTGACAGCCAGCCCGATGTCTCTCCTCAGAGCCTGAGGTGAACTACGGTGGACAGTAACATTATCTAGAGACAAAACAGAGACAGTTTAAAGGCGACATTTAATGTAAATCTGAGTTTTACCATGTTTAAGTGCTATAATCGGTTAAACGGTGCATCTACCAACCCAAAAAACTGGCATGATACTAGCCAAACAAACCAAATTCTTCCGTCAAACGAACCCAGGTGCGGACCAAAAGTGCTAGTGTGAAAGCACCCTTAAGGGGGTCGCACACTGGATGCTCAGTGCCACATGCCAGACACGCACATTTGAATGTTATTGAATATAAATCTATTCAAATGGTGTCGTCAAATCTATTCCTTTTGTCGTCAGAACTGTCTTAATCCTTTGTGGCATAGATTCAACAAGGTACTGGAAATATTCCTCAGAGATTTTGGTCCACATTGACATGATAGCATCACACAGTTGCTGCATATTTGTCGGCTGCACATCCATGATGGGAATCTCCCGTTCCACCACATCCCAAAGGTGCTCTATTGGATTGAAATCTGGTGACTGGTGGCCATTTGAGTACACAGAACTGCCGCTCACTGGATATTTTCTTTTTTTTTGACCATTCTCTGTAAACCCTAGAGATGGTTGTGCATGAAAATCGCAGTAGATCAGCAGTTTCTGAAATACACAGACCAGCCTGTCTGGCACCAACAACCATGCCACGTTCAAAGTCACTTAAATCACCTTTCTTCCCCATTCTGATGCTCGGTTTGAACTGCAGCAGATCGTCTTGACCATGTCTACATGCCTAAATCTACAGCTACAGAGTTGCTCCCATGTGATTGGCTGATTAGAAATTTGCGTTAATGAGCAGTTGGACAGGTGTACCTAATATAGCGGCCGGTGAGTGTATGTTTAGAATTCTAAAACGCATGGAACTGCGTGGCGCGGCGCATCTGGTGTGTGCCCCACCTTTAAAGTCCACATGAACCGGAAGTTGCTGGGATTTTTTATTTCAGTATGTTGATGTACTTCTAACAGAAATGGAATATTGAGTAGGGGGAGTGGCTTTCTTTTTTGCTCATCATTCCCTCATAGCAAACTAACAGTAAATGGGTACGGTTAAGAATATTGTGGCTGAAGCGTCAAACTGACGTCAACAGAGAAGGATCGCGACTCCAAACACAGAAGCAAATGATCAGACTTTGATTAAAGATTACCAAAACAAACATTTCTTTTTCAGTGGATTAACTTTCATGGATTAATTGTTTACCTACAGAACAACAATGTGCGCTGCAAAATAAACATTTTGATTTCACATGGACTTTATAATGCCTCCCTATGGCTCATAGACCAAGACTGTGTGTTTGCTTCCCGGGAACACAAGATCTGACAAAATGGGTGCCTTCAATGCAAATTTAAGTTGCTTTAGATAAAACCGAATAAAAAATGCATAAATATAAATTAAAAACTTTGATTTAATGTTGTATCTCTAAACAACACGATTCCAGACATAACAAAAACCACCACTCACAATTCACCTCCAGTGTTTGATTCCCAGGGAAA
>CAIGQV010018202.1:5515068-5583122 GCA_903798115.1 Danio jaintianensis
CAGCAGACGGCGCTCTATGCTAGTTTTTAACAGCAGACGGCGCTCTAGGCTAGTTCTTAACAGCAGACGGTGCTCTAGGCTAGTTCTTAACAGCAGATGGCGCTCTAGGCTAGTTTTTAACAACAGATGGTGCTCTAGGCTAGTTTTTAACTGCAGACGGCGCTCTAGGCTAGTTTTTAACAGCAGACGGCGCACTAGGCTAGTATTTAACAGCAGACGGCGCACTAGGCTAGTATTTAACAGCAGACGGCGCTCTAGGCTGGTTTTTAACAGCAGTCGGCGCTCTAGGCTGGTTTTTAATAGCAGATGGTGCTCTAGGCTAGTTTTTAACAGAAGATGGTGCTCTAGGCTAGTTTTTAACAGCTCAAGGCACTCTAGGCTAGTTTTTTAACAGCTCAAGGTACTCTAGGCTAGTTTTAACAGCAGACGGTGCTCTGGGCTAGTTTTTAACAGCAGATGGCGCACTAGATTAGTTTTTAACAGCAGACGGCGCTCTAGGCTAGTTTTTAAACAGTAGATGGTGCTTTAGGCTAGTTTTTAACAGCAGATGGTGCTCTAGGCTAGTTTTTACCAGCAGACGGTGCTCTAGACTAGTTTTTAACAGCTGATGGCACTCTAGGCTAGTTTTTAACAGCAGACGGTGCTCTATGCTAGTTTATAACAGTAGACGGCGCTCTAGACTAGTTTTTAACAGCAGACGGCGCTCTAGGCTAGTTTTTAACAATAGATGACGTTTTAGGCAAGTTTTTAACAATAGATGACGTTTTAGGCAAGTTTTTAATAGTTGACGGCGCTCTATGCTAGTTTTTAACAGCAGATGGTGCTCTAGGCTACTTTTTAACAGCAGCAGACAGCGCTCTAGGCTCGTTTTTAACCACAGACGGCACTCTAGACTAGTTTTTAACAGCAGATGGCGCTCTAGGCTCGTTTTTAACAGCAGATGGTGTGTATTATAATGACTTATTAATTTTTTTTTTAACTGTTGTGATTGAAAAATCAGGGGTTATTCCACCAAATATTGACTTCTTACTCTTCAGAAATTAAAACATTGCGTATGTGTTGTCTAAAAATTAATATAAACATGTCTAAAAACATGGCACTGTATGTGTTTAATGTAAAAATGCTTTAAATAGCAATATGTTTTCAAAATGTAAAAATATCAAAATTTCTGAAGAAACGTCATCAGTAGTTTAATAGAATAAATTTTTTTTTTTAAAAGACATTTTACTCAAACACACAACTTATAAATAATAAACATAGAAATCTGAGCATTTTCAAGTGGTCTCTTTATTTTTTCCAGAGCTGTATGTAACTGATTTAGATGAGGAAGAGAGGAGAGTCCAGTGCTGTGTGTGAGTTTGGATGTTGTACTGTACTGTATGAGTATTAGAGAGAGAGACACAGAGAGGCTGGGTCAGTTGGCGTTTCTGTGTGGAGTTTGCATGTTCTCCCCGTGTTGGCGTGGGTTTCCTCCGGGTGCTCCGGTTTCCCCCACAAGTCCAAAGACATGCGCTATAGGTGAATTGGGTAAGCTAAATTGTATGGATGTTTCCCAGTGATGGGTTGCAGCTGGAAGGGCATCCGCTGCGTAAAACATATGCTGGATAAGTTGGTGGTTCATTCCGCTGTGGCGACCCCAGATTAATAAAGGGAATAAGCCGAAAAGAAAATGAATGAATGAACACAGAGAGGCTGACTCAGCATGCTGGGTAATTAGAGTCATGTATCTCAGGCCTGCTGGGAATGTGGCTGTGGCCAAACTGACAAAACACAGCAGAATTTCTAATTCCTCAGCTTTACTCAAGGATATTGAACTACAAAGCATAAAAACACATAAAACCATATTCTCACTCACACTCTCAAATGACCAATATGCATTTTTATAAGAACAATTTGTGATTTTCTAAGAGGATTCAGACCCTGTGGCGACGCGGTGGCGCAGTGGGTAGCACGTTCGCCTCACAGCAAGAAGGTCGCTGGTTCGAGCCTCGGCTGGGTCAGTTGGCGTTTCTGTGTGGAGTTTGCATGTTCTCCCCGTGTTCGCGTAGGTTTCCTCCGGGTGCTCCGGTTTCCCCCACAAGTCCAAAGACATGCGCTATAGGTGAATTGGGTAAGCTAAAATTGTCCGTAGTGTATGCGTGTGAATGAGTGTGTATGGATGTTTCCCAGAGATGGGTTGCAGCTGGAAGGGCATCCGCTGCGTGAAACATATGCTGGATAAGTTGGCGGTTCATTCCGCTGTGGCGACCCCAGATTAATAAAGGGACTAAGCCGAAAAGAAAATGAATGAATGAATGATTCAGACCCTGATAACAGCCAAAGTGACCAAGTGCGAAACCTGGGTCTGTATATGGGGACACCTGATTAAGAGCTTTTTGTCTTATATTATGAATATATTATATTAATCAATATCAATATATACATTCTTGTGTCTTCTGCGAATTTGGCTCATTTAAAAAAAACTTTTGTAATATTTATTTAATAATAATAATAATAATCTGCCAAATATTTAGGCAATTAAACATGATGAATAATCAACATCAATTAAACATCAACAATAAATTCTGATTAATATAATCATTAAATAACATTTTATGCATCTTAATGCAAACCATATACACTGAAAAAATTATTCATTGGATTTGCTCAATTTTTTTCAGATAAGTGGTTGCAAACAATTGACATGGGCTGAATTTAAAGTTGAACATTACTAAAATTAATTTCTTTGTTTAAATTCAGCCCATATTAATTGTTTGCCACCACTTACCTTAAAAAAAATGTAGTCAATCCAATGAATCATTTTTTTTTCAGTGTACATTATAATACATTATATATATACATTTTTTATTAAGTTATTAATAAATCATTTTAATAAACAAATAGTAATAAAAAAATACATATGTATATTTTTATTACTATTTCTTTATTAATATGATTTATTTTTTGTAAACGTATACTAACTGACAAAAGTCGATCCCAATTGTAAGGGCAACAGATAATAACTTGACTTCTAGTTGATCATTTGGAAAAGTGGCAGAAGGTAGATTTTTCAGATGAATCATCTGTTGAACTGCATCCCAATCATCACAAATACTGCAGAAGACCTACTGGAACCCGCATGGACCCAAGATTCTCACAGAAATCAGTCAAGTTTGGTGAAGGAAAAATCATGGTTTGGGGTTACATTCAGTATGGGGGCGTGCGAGAGATCTGCAGAGTGGATGGCAACATCAACAGCCTGAGGTATCAAGACATTTGTGCTGCCCATTACATTACAAACCACAGGAGAGGGCAAAATCTTCAGCAGGATAGTGCTCCTTCTCATACTTCAGCCTCAACATCAAAGTTCCTGAAAGCAAGGAAGGATTGGCCAGCCCAGTCACCATACATGAACATTACTGAGCATTTCTGGGGTAAGATGAAGGAGGAGGCATTGAAGATGAACCCAAAGAATCTTGATGAACTCTGGGAGTCCTGCAAGAACGCTTTCTTTGCCATTCCAGATGACTTTATTAATAAGTTATTTGAGTCATGGCAGAGATGTATGAATGCAGTCCTCCAAGCTCATGGGAGTCATATTAATGCTTTTTCCACTGCACCATGACTTTATATTCTATACTGTACATTATTTCTGTTAAGTGACAAGACTTTTGTCTAAGCAAAGTCAGACCTTACTGTCCCAATTAAATAATTAAAAATCAAGGCATGATCATATTTTATTTTGGTCAAATAAGCGTAATCTAGAGGCCTTTGCCTTTCATATAAGCCACTTCTGATATTAAATGATCAACTAGAAGTCAAGTTATTATTTGTTGTTCCTAAAACTTGGATAGGCGACAAGACTTTTGTCAGGTACTGTATATACAAAATATTGAGAAAATAACCTTTAAATTTGTCTAAATGAAATGCTTGGCAATGCATATTACTAATACATTTTTTTTTGTTTTGATCAATTTAAGCAGGACATTTTCAAAACTTTATGGAACAGAATATTTACTTAAAATTATTTTGGTATAAAAAAAAAAAACCAAAAATTTTGACGTAGTCCAGCAATGTATTTTTGGCTATTGGCAAAAACATACCCATGCAACTTAAGACTAGCTTTGTGCTCCAGGGAGACATATGATATGAATTTTGCTTACATTTCCGCTCTCTAAAAACACACACATACACACACCTCTATAAGCGCAGGTCTGACATTGATGATGCGTAACCAGTCCTCCAGCCGTGGGTAGCTGTTCAGCGCCGCCGGCCGCTCAGTGTCTGGCACCTTCTGCTTACACTGCAGCTGCTTACAGATGTACTTCATCAGCTTGACCTGCAGGGGGCAGCAGAGCACAGTCAACATCAGGGGGCGGAGCCTAACAGACAGGCCTTCACATGCATCTGCATCATCAACATCCACAGGACAACTTCAACAACAGCAGTAAGCATGATGGATATGATAAAGCACAAAGTCTGATTCTATATCGGACCTTGCAGTTAAAAAAACAAAAAAACATTAATAGTTATCAACATACTTCCCCAGTTGATTGATCACATATTATTGCAATAGACAATATACAAATTGTTCTTAATTATTGTAATGATCAGATCACTTCATGACCAACATCAAATTTTGGTAGAATAATATTTTTTTTTATAATCAAGCAAATTATGTATGAGCAAATCTTTCTATAAAACCCTTCATAATACAAATATGAAAAGTTTGGTATATACAAGAGCTGCTGTTTTCATGAAACTCCAAAGGATCCAAATCTCAAATTTGAAAGGTGCATTAAAAATTGTTTTTGCTGATACCTTAAAGGGATAGTTGACCTAAAAATGAAAATTTGTTCAAACTACTTATTTAAAATGAACTGAAACAACACAATTACTGAGTTTTTTTGGGACAACTTAAGTGGATTGAACATAAAACAATTAAGTTTGCAAAAACGGAACTTAATTCCTTTATGTTGTCCCAACACAAATCGATTTTGAGGAAATTCTTTTTACGCACATCACAATTTTGCCAAGTACAATGCGATCCTGGATTACCTTTACTTGTTACAAAACTTTCAGCTGGAAAGCATCCAGGGCATAAAACATATGCCAGAGTAATCGGTGGTTCATTCCGTTGTGGTGACCCCTGATAAATCAGGGACCAAGCCGAAGGAAAATGAGTGAGAATGTTTCAAAACTTTATGAGCTTCTTTTGTTCTGTCGAACAAAAAAAGCAGACATTTTGAATAATGTTGGAAACCTGTAACCATTGACTTCCATAGTATTTGTTTTTTCTAGTCAATGGATACATGTTTTCAGTTTTATTTAATACACTCAAAAAATTACGTTTGATGTTTGTTCAAACTATATATTTAAAATGAGCTGAAACAACACAATTACTGAGTTTTTTTGTGACAACTTAATTATTTTAATCTTTAATTCCTTCATGTTGTCTCAACACAAATCGATTGTGTGGAACCCAGCATTTTTTACAGTATATATCTTCTTTTGGGTTCAACAAAAGAAAGAAACTCATAAATGTTTGGAACCACTCGATGGTGTGTAAATGTTCATTTTCGCGTGAACTATCCTTTTAATAGATGCATGTAAATTTGTCAGTCACAAAATGCGTCATAATCAGCACTGATCGAAAGCTAGAGCCAGATTTCAGCATCAGTCGCACCTGTGAGTCTGGTAAATAGCAGCATCAGAGCACACAGTTTGAAATCTGACTGGATTGTCTCTCCCTCTCTTTTTTTGTGCTCCCCTTCAGCAAACAGGGCTGTCAGCTATAAATAACTGTTATTATATGGAAGGGAGCTGCAGGCCTCCTCATGGGGGCGACTGCACTGCTGGCATGGCAACCGCGAGTGCGTTCTGACATCACGGCTCCGCTAGACACAGAGTTCAGACGGAGGCTAAGACGACAGTCCAGCTAGCTGAACATGGCCGTCGCAGTCTGCTCTGAGCTGCATGAGCAAACCCAGAACAAGCAAATTCAGAGATACAGGATGTTTCCCTATTCTAGCCTGTGAGATCTGCAAGACTAGTGCACTTAAAGGGATAGTTCACCCAAAAAATGAAGCCTTACTTGTGTCAAATGTTTATGAGTTTCTTTCAGCTGTTAAACACACAAAAAATATATTTTGAACAATGTTGAAAACCTGTAACCATTGACTTCCATAGTTGAAAAAACAAATGCTATGGAAGTCAATAGTTACAGGTTTTTAGCTTTCTTCAAAATATCTTCTTTTGTGTTCAACAGAAGGAAACTCATAAAAGTTTGGAACCACTTGAGGGTGAGTAAATAATGAGTAAATTTAGATTTTGGGGTAAACTATAACTCTTCAAACGGACAGCTGAATTAAATATGAACATTTGCTTTTCATTTACTCGTCCTCAGGCTATGATAGATAAAGGTTTTTGTTTGATAGAACAATAAAATGACATATTTTTAGCTGAACCTGTGATCCCATGTGATTCATGTTTTTCAATCCAAAGTCGAGACGAAAAGGCTACTATGAGCATTTTTCGCTCCGATATGACAGAGGCATATACAGCACATATAAATGTGTTGGTATATGGCATTTTATAAATATAAAAAGGTTTCTTTAATATATAACGAGGAAAAAAAGTCACCCACATCTTAGATGGCCTAAAGAAATACAACAACTTTTTTTAATGCTTTGTTTCCAGTGAGGACTTGTTCATGCTTTTATCAGCAGCAGGGTGGATTACTGTAATGGACTCCTCACTGGCATACCCAGAAAGACAGTCAGACAGTTGCAGCTTATCCAGAACGCTGCTGCCAGGATTCTGTCCAGAACCAGAAAATCAGAGCACATTTCACCTGTCCTCAGGTCTTTACACTGGCTCCAAGCTACATTCAGAATAGATTTTAAAGTATTATTACTTGTCTATAAATCATTAAATTTCCTAAGACCTCAATACATTACAGATATGCTTACTAAATACAAACCTAACAGATCACTCAGATCATTAGGATCAAGTAAATTAGAAAATTCCAAGAGTTCATTCAAAGCAGGGTGAATCCGTCTTCAGCTACTACGCCCCGCGCTGCTGGAATCAGCTTCCAGAAATGATCAGATGTGCTCCAACATTAGGCACATTCAAATCAGATATGACAGAGGCATATCGAGCACATATCTAAATGTGTTGGTATATGGCATTTTATACATTTTAAAGAAATAAACAACTTTTTTTTAATGCTTCTTCAATTTAAACTCCATATGAATAATAAAAACTTACGTTTTTATAAGCAGGGAAACTACTGTACCTCTTTTTTATTTCTAGATCTTTTAAGAGGTCTCATTTTAAATCCTTTGTCTGTTTAAACTCCATATAAATAATAAAAAGTAAAGTTTTTATAACCATGAAACCACTGTAGTTATTTTTAAATTTCTAGATCGGTAACACTTTACATTAACTACACACTATGAATCATTTATTAAGCATTAGCAAATAGTTAAATCATTATTTGTTAAGCATTACCAGTACATTAATAGACGTTAGTAGGCAGTTTATAAATACAGCTACAAATGCTGTATTCTTGACTGCACATGCATAATCTGCTTAATAATTGTGCTTTCATACTTTGTTAATGATTCATTTTTCATTACCAAATTAAGTATTGCATTATTTACAAAACAGTTATTTAAGAATAGTTGGAGGTTTTTTAAGATCATTCATAGTGCGTAAGTAAATGATTAATAAACTATTCAAATGAACATTTATATTATTATTCAGGCATATATTAATAGTTAAATTTTATGTTAGTAAATGCTTTATCAACTCAACTTCATCCAGTTTTGTGACCTAATTTAAAGTGAAGACTATTTATGCTTCATAAAACCCTTATAAATGACAATTAAAGGCTTAAAATCAAATGAATAATAAATCTTTGCAATCTTATCAAAAAAATAAAATTAGTGTAAAGTTTAAACACTGCTGAGTAACAGGAGTGTCAAAATATAACATAAAATTAGATAAAACAACAATATAATAATTTAACAACATACACTACCGGTCAAAAGTTTGGGGTCAGTAGGATTTTTAAATGTTTTAAAATAAGCTTCTCCTGCTCAACAAGGCTGCATTTATTTCATCTAAAATACAGTACAAATTGTAAAACTGTGAAATGTTATTGCACTATAAAATAACTGTTCAAAAGTAGTTTATAATTTAATTTAATAATTTATTCCAGTGATTTTAAAGATGAATTATCAGCTTCATTACTCTTCCTCAGAGTCACGTAATCCTTCAGAAATCACTCTAATAATAATAATAATAATTATTATTATTATTATTATTATTAATGGTAATAATAATAAAAGCAATATTGACTGGATTAATAATTTCATTTGAAACTACATACAATAAGAAAGCAGTTATTTTAAATTTTTATAAATATTTTACAATTTATTTTACATTTAATAAATGCCGCCTTGATGAACAGAATAATTTTCTTTTAAAAAAACATGAACCCAAACTTTTGACCGGTAGTGTATTACGATACGACATTTCAATGTTATTCAGTGATGTTTAAACTGTACAGTAATTTTATTTTAGATAAGATTGCAAAGAATTATTTTTCATTTGATACAGTTTCATTTGTGTATCTTGAAATGAATAAAGTCGTTTATTTTCTTTTTTTTCCTGTAGAATTTAACTGAGCCTTTAATTGTAATTTTTACAAAGCATGAATAATGAATAATAAGATATATGAATGTTCATTTGAATAGTTTATTAATCATTTACTTACGCATTCTGAATGATCTTAAAAAACCATCAACTATTCTTAAATAACTAGTTAATAAATAATGCAATACTTAATTTAGTAATGAAAAATGAATCATTAAAGTATGAAAACACAATCATTAAGCACAATAAATGTGCTTATAAGTCAAGAATATTTGTAGATGTACTTATAAACTGCTTACTAACGTCAATTAATGTACCGTTAATGCTTAACAAATAATGATTGAACTATTTGCTGATGCTTAATAAATGATTCATAGTGTGTAGTTATAAAGTGTTACTGAGATGGTGTGCATTTAGATTGGTTCCTTGGTTAGTCCAGCTATCCAATCATTGTGTGCGTGACTGTGTTTGTGTGGGTGCAATAAAATCATGCAATTCATTGAATAAATTAAAGTTTCCAGCATTGTTTAATCACGCTTTAAAACATGGATATTACGCACATATGATGTTTATTATGCAATGTCCAAAAAATGCACTGCTTGTTTAAAAGTTATGGAAATTGGTCTTGGCGCACGTCCCCTGCAAAGATCGTTCTGGATAATAAACGCAGTAGGGAACGCTCCTAAATCCTTCACAAACAAACCGCGCTAGCTAACGCAGGAGGAATTTTCCAGCTTGGTGCAGAATGCTGACCCACCTCGAATTCACCAATGCACTCAAAAAACCACACCTATTCCCTAGTTCTGCCTGTCTCCAGCTCCCTGGACGAGCCACGCGGACACCTCAGCAGAACAGAAGTGCTGGTGACGCAGTGAAACAGAGAGAAGCGACGGAGGAAAACAGTGGAAGAGAGAGAGAGAGATAAACTCATGTATATTATGTGTGTGTGTGTAATGTGTATATTACTGTATGTTTCCCTATTGTCTACTATATATTTTAAACACTGTGGTTTGAAATGTTCATGCTCTTATTTCTTACATTGTTTTTTAAGTTTAAATTGTTATGATATTTTGTTTCTATTCTTGATATTTTATTGTAATTATATTTTTATATTTGTCCACATATTTCAAGCTTTAGCATTATTATATCATTTACAATCATGCCAATAAAGCAGTTCTGAATTTGAGAGACAGAGAGTGAGAGACCGCACTGTATATATATATATATATATATACCACAACAATAGATCAACATGCTTCTCCAACTTCCAGATAGTTACACCAAATTTTATATCTCTAACAAATACAGAAAAATGAAAGGGGACCTATTTTGCCCCTTTTTACAAGATGTAAAATAAGTCTCAGAACGTTTCAGCTAAAAATACCCCACAGATAATGTTTTAAAACTCTTTGAAACTGACCCTTTTAGGCTTTGATCCTAATTGTGCCATTTTGGCGACTGTCGCTTTAAATGCAAATGAGATTGTGTGTCAGCATAGTGGCAGATTCCAAAACAAGACTAACATCCTATGCTAATGAGGGAGAGATCATCACTAATGGGCGGGGTTTTCCTCCTCTGATGACACGTACAAAGAGAGAATGTCAATCACAGTGTTTATGCAGACTGTTTTATCAAGTGTGATTATAAAAAATTTAATTAATAAATGCTTATTATTAGAAGCTGGTTATATTTACAGACTGCTGCCACACAACTGTGTTTAAACCCCTTATAAAATTGATTTTTGCATAATAGGTCCCCTTTTAAGAGATATCCTGGGAGAGAACTCCATTCAGGAACATTATTACAAACCATTTCAATAAATGTACAGTTTATTATTACAGCTCATTTTATTTTATATAACTTTTTTATTCGAATTTTTTATAATCATATTCTCTTTTTTTTCTTATTTGTTTATGTATTTATTGAATTTGTTATATATGTTATTGAATTGATTTTTATATATGTGCATATGTATTATAAAATCACCATACTATTTTATTCATTGTTTATGTAATGTGCAATGCTTTGGCAATACTTGACAAGTCATGCCAATAAAGCTCATGTTAATTGAATTGAATTTAATTAAGAGAGAGAGAGAGAGAGAGAGAGAGAGAGAGAGAGAGAAGGGGAAGGGGGATAGAGAAGGCCTCACCTGCTGTGACAGTTCAGGTCAGCGGCTCACTGACGCACAAAGGCCTGTTACCATGAGGCCGAGGGCCATAAAGCGAGTCATCCTTTCACACTTCGCCCTCCACCGCCCCCCATCCCACTGCTGCCGCCTGCAATCACCGCTTTAATGAGAACAGCACACTTCTGCACGCGCTCAACACACACACTTCAGCATTCAATCCTCATTACCAGATACAACTGCAAATACAAACTCATCCCTGTATAATCACACTGACCTCTGCATACTTTAACCGGTTCTACTATACTTGTTACACATTCGGTTTGATTCCTATTATGCTATACGTGCAGACTGATCTCCACACACTCAAACTTACCCACTCATTCAATGACCACTATACACACAGACCTAGTCAAAACACTTTAATGGAACTTTTTTCTGAAAATATGCTAATTTTCCAACTTCTCTAGAGTAAAACAGTTGGGTTTTACCTTTTTTTATCTATTCAGCTGATCTCTGGGTGTAACGGAAAAATTTTCAGTTGATTTTCTGATTTTCAGAGTTGGTTTCACTTCATGCTTTTACAAATATTTTAAATGACTTGGCCTATCGATGTTCTGACTAGGAAGAGGTTCTCAAGGTGAATGTGTACCTTGGCTCTAGGGGTCAAACAACAAAAATAAGGTCTAGAATCTTGGTGTGATTCTGGAGTCAGATATGAGTTTCAGTAGTCATGTCAACGCAGTAAGTAAATCAGCATACTACTATCATCTCAAAAACATTAGATGCTTTGTTTCCAGTGAGGACTTAGAGAAACTTGTTCATGCTTTTATCAGCAGCAGGGTGGATTACTGTAATGGACTCCTCACTGGCCTTCCCAAAAAGACAGTCAGACAGTTACAGCTCATCCAGAACGCTGCTGCCATGATTCTGACCAGAACCAGAAAATCAGAGCACATTACACCTGTGCCTCAGGTCTTTGCACCGGCTCCCAGTTACATTCATAATAGATTTTAAAGTATTATTACTTGTCTATAAATCACTAAATTATCAGATGTGCTCCAACATTAGGCACATTCAAATCAAGACTTAAAACACATCTGTTTAGCTGTGCCTTTACTCAATGAGCTGTGCTACGTCCGACAGATCGCACTATTATGTCTTTTTCATTCCTTTAAAACCTGTTTTATCACATTTTAATCCGATTTAAATTTTTAATTCTTTGTTGTTTTTATTCTCTTGTTTCTTTTATTCTTGTTAATGGTAATTCAAAGTGCTTTACATAGTGTATGAAATGTGCTATATAAATAAACTTGCCTATGTGTGTTTTGATGGATGAATTGATGTTATCTGTTATTTATTAAACCCACATGAGCGGCGTACTGCTTAATCTTGGCCAGGACACTCTTGTGAAAGAGTTCTTCTTTTCTTGGTAAAATAAAGGCTATAAACATTTTTTAGCTTAGCTTAGCATAAACCATTGAATTGGATTAGACCGTTAGCATCTCGCTCAAAAATGATCAAAGAGTTTAGATTGTTTACCTATTTAAAAACTGACAGAAAATGAGATGCTGCTATTTTCTAGGCAAATACGGCTAGGAACTTTACTCTCATTCTGGCGTAATAACCAAGGAACTTTGGTACTGTGCAATGGCTGCAGCAGGAGAAATGATATTATGCAGCAGCTGAAAATAGTCCCCAGCACCAAACCATATTGCACCACTATTATATACAAAATTTTTACTTAAAGACTCCCAGTGATACCCATTTTTGACTGTCTCTTCCTCCCGAATCATACATTCAGCTTCAATTATCATGTCAATTTCTGTTTACTCTACGAAGTTAAATAAACGTTAGCATGAAACATCTATTTTGTGTATTAATTGCAATTTCAGTAATATATATATATATATATATATATATATATTGTGCCTATCCCCAAGTTCTGGTCAACTCTGTTATAAAAAAGGCATAACAACCTGTAATCCACTGATAGAAAAAGCAAGAGCTCCAACTGACATAACTTCCTCTGGCATTAAGGCATGTCCTTTACTCTTCACTCATTAATGTGTACAGCACCTTTAGGATACACCAATAGTAGATATTACAGTGAATTTCTCAGAATTGAAAAGTAAAATATGTTGAAATTTAGTTTTAGACATGACATGTGGTATCGGTTTTGAGGTTAGCATCTTGAGCTAAAGCACAAAATGGTAAAAGAATGTCAACTCTGTTACTGTCATTACTCTGTTAGTGGTTTAAGAAGTTTACCAATATGTTACACAGCAAATAGTAACAAAATTAAATGTTCCATATTGCATTTTGACTTTATTTACATTAACAAAGGACTCATTTTACTGTAAATCACACTATACATTTGCTATATATCATTCTATTATAAGGAAAATAAATAGAAAATGCTTGAAAATGTACGGCAATTGTGGAATAGGTCAAATATTTCAATTAAAGTCTAAACTGATCCACTCAAAGTAATCCAAATTCTCAATCTACACCCATTGTGCACTCTGTATTGCATTTCTGAAATGATCAGATCAGAAAGTGTTCAGTCTTTATCTCTATTACAAGCTCTCACACGTCCCTGAGAGAGACCCACACCTCAACAGGTGGATCACAGCTTCAATGACAGCCTCTCAAGAAGTTCACAATGCTCTCTTTTTAGTACACACACATACATACTTCAGCACAAAGAGAAAGACCTTGAGTACACGGTCGCGGCAGAAGCTAACAAAAGCACTGCGCACTGTAAAGCGAGCATCTCATCTCAGAACAAACACTTGCTATGGTCAGGGGTCGAGCGGAGGAGGACAGGGAGCCCGACGCACCTTGAGGGAGGTCAGAGGCCACAAACAAGCAATTAAAGCTCCATTGCTAACAGCTAAATGCTAATTACGCCGAGGACAGTGAGTGCTCCACTCAAAGCTCGACTGCCATTCAAAAGCTTTTATGCATCGCAGTCAATATGAAAATTTGTGTCAAGTGCTTGAGGTCTGAGTATTTCAAACGGCGCTCGGATTCCAGCATTCAACTCAAAAAGGCTTTTCAAAAAGGCTGTTTAAAAGCATTTGATGCTCACATTCAGCACACAGAACGAGCTTGAACTACTTCACTGAGATACTACGCTTCATTTGATAGTCTTTATTACAGCTTCTGAATATGATTATTGGGTTTATCATTCCCCAAAGGTTTTTTCTAAGCAAAATTGTATGTATTTGGTTGTTAGCATTTTTAAAGCATGACTTAGCATGTTGTTATCATGTTTCTATTATGAATGTGCATTTTGCTAGCATGAATTAGCATGTTAGCATGTTTCAAGCATTAATTAGCATGCTGCTAGCATGATTTTTTTCATTAACTGAAATGTTCTAGCATGTTTTTTAGTATGAATTAGCATGTTCTAGCTTGATTTTATTACTTATTTTGTTGTAACCTTGGGAATAAATAACCAATCACTGTTCACTTACTAGAATATCCAGGTCAAAACCGTTTTTATTTATTTATTTATGGTTACACTTTATTTTAAGATGTCCTATAATTTATTTAACTACTCATAATTTACTACATGTATTTACTATTTGATTAGGGTTAGAATGTGAATAAGGTTTAGGGTTAGTTAAGTGTAATTATGCATAATTAATTACTATAGTAATTGCAGGGAACACAAGTAACAAGGACAAGTTAAAATCAAGTTTTACCTTATTTACTTACCTTGTCTCTACCGCTCCACCTCTCTCTAGCATGGAACCAAATTTATTATAGTTTCGCATTTTTAAATTAGTTTTTATTTTGATATTATTTTAGTATTAATTTATAAATTTAGTATTGTTATTTAGCTATTAATTTCAGTTTAGTTCTAGTTCAATTCAATCATGGTTTTTGTTTTAGTTCAGTTTTTTATTTGGTGAACATTTCATTTTGATTATTTCATTTCATTATTTTGTTTCTATTTCATTTTGATTTAGTTAGTTTCAGTAATTCTAGTTTATCAGAGTTAACAGTGTTTGCACAGCTTACATTTCTAATGCTTACACTCTTGTGCAAACCTCTTAGTAATAAAAATAAAATACTAGTTTGAACAGACACTAAACCCAAAACCACACAAAAGCAAATTAAACAAATAAAAGAAAAAAATATGGGGTCGCACGGTGACTTAGTGGTTAGCACTGTCGCTTCACAGTAAGAAGGTCGTTGGTTCAGCTGGCATTTCTGTGTGGAGTTTGCATGTTCTCCCCATGTTGGCGTGGGTTTCCTCCGGGTGCTCCGGTTTCCCCCACAGTCCAAAGACATGCGCTATAGGTGAATTGAATAAACTAAATTGACCATAGTGTATGAGTGTGTGTGTGAATGTGAGAGTGTATGGGTGTTTCCTAGTACTGGGTTGCGGCTGGAAATGCATCCGCTGTGTAAAACATATGCCGGAATAGTTGGCGATTCATTCCGCTGTGGCGACCCCTGATAAATAAGGGACTAAGCCAAAGGAAAATTAATGAATGAACGAATGAATGAATATTATTGTTTTATTTCAGCTAGTATTACAGTGACGGTTGTTAATTTAGTTTCGTTTCAGTTTTTCAGTTATTGTGATTTATCAGCTAATAAAAATATATATTTTTTAACCAATCATTTTAGTTTTAATTTTCTAAAATAACTTTGCCTAGAAAAACAACAAAACTACTACTGCATCCTACAAAACCACATTAACACCTTTAACTACTATGACTTACTTACTAACACAGTTACCTGTGGTCAAAAAAACAATAGTCTGTATTTTAAAAGAGTAACAAGCACACAAAAAGAAAAGACTATGAGCATTTTCGAATCGAGTGCTGATAATAAACCTCACGACAGACACCGATGGTGGTGTCCAGCAGAACAGCAACAGCACTGGCATGATTCCTGGTTTTCTAGTCTCGCAGCTCCGAGGAAAGCAGAGAAACACCCACTTTCATGTTCTTTTGTTGGTTTGTCTGTGTGAACATTGATTTTGGGCCTTGGCCAAAGCTCGACAGAGATGAACAGGATGATTCTCTGCTGTTGGTGTGAAAGTTAAGGCTCAAATCCTGCAGAGACAGACTGCTCTTCTCAGACCAAACCACAATCTACAGTACCATCTCAACACTGCAGATCCTGACAAAAGATATGTTCCTATTCTAAACCAATGTAACTTAGACCAAAAGAATGCGTCTTTATTTCTGTAGTGCTTTTACAATGTAGATTGTGTCAATGCAGCTTATATAGAGAATAAATGCATCAATTGTATATTGCAACATATGAGGACTGGAAGCGATGATGCCAACCCTCCAAGGACTTCAAGAACAATACAAAATCTTAAGCAACACACAATTACACTTAATGAAAATGTATTATACACATAGATATCACCTTTTTGAAAAGGACACTATATGCTGTTTATCTATACTCTAAAAAAAATCTGTTAATTAACAGTTTCTGTATTTAGTGATTCACAAGTGTTTTCTGTTTATTTACGGTTGTGAATTGCATTATGGGAGCTTGATCTCTGCTCTGTCGACATTTGATGTTGTAAATTCAACTCTACAGTTTAACAAAGTGACTTTTATTGACATTTTAGTAGTTTGAAATAATATGATAAGAATAATATATATAGAGAGAGAAATAAGTCTGTAACTCAATGGGTTACAGTCTCAAACAAGTCAAATAAGTCTCAAACTCAATGGGCTATATGCACAGCTAGTGTTTTTCAGCCAATGATGAACTTTCAGTGAAAGCTTTATGTGACTATTTTCAATTTCATAAGGTTTCTTTTACAGCATCGATGTTGTAATGTAAATAAAATATATTCAGTTAAATAGACTTAAGCATCCATTTGGTTGTTAAAACAAAAAAAGAGACGAAAGACGGTTTAAACGCAGGCGCCGTCATTAGCGGCAGGCTAGCGCAGAAAATCCATTGAAAATACTGGGGTAAAATTAGTTTCCATATTTTAAAGACATGGTGTGGAAAAAAATAATTTAATGCAGTGCTTCTTGTTGGGTCTAATACCCACTTTATATCGTATCTCAGCCAGGCAGTGGAGATTGCTGTTTTTTAAAGAAATCAGATCTTAAACGTGGCGATTTTGTATGGAATGACAATTATCCGGAAGCCCTGAGGCTGGCGGACTGAATTTAAAAGTCTGTGTGCATATACCCCATTCCTGGAGGGCCTGGTTCGCAGCAGAGCAAAGTTCAAGCTTGGTGAACTCTGACCTGCGAAATTGCATCACGTGACTGCGTAAGACCAATTGAAGATCAAAACATGATCTCTCTGGACAGAAATTCAAAATATGGACCAATCGCTCACTTTTTTAAACGTCTAATCATCTTGTTTAATCCCGCCCCTTTTCGCAGCGCCGTACTACAGAATTTTGCATGCTCAAACTCGAGTGTGACCGCAGCTTTATGCTGTAAAATAACAGAAAATGTACTGGCAGTTTATTACAAGGTTTTTGTACCGTAATATACAAGACCAACCCAAACAATATATCACTTTAAACTATTACAAATCTTGATAAAAGTCACTTTTTTGAACTTTTCAAGGTTAAAAGTTGTTGGAAGAAAGATCAAGGTCACATAATGCAATTCAAAAGCATAAATAAATGAGGAAAGATAAAAAATAAAAACATGAATCACAAAATACGGAAAACTGCAAATTTACTGATATTTTTTACAGTATATGTATATATACTGTCCAGCCTATGCACAACACCTTAACTTTCTGATTTAGATTATAATGTAATAAAGTGCACCTTTTTTAAAGCTGCTTTAGAACAATAATTATTGTGAAAAGTGCTATACAAATAAGCTTGAATTGAATACTGTGTCATTGAACTGAGAATTTAGTTTCCAACCCATGTGTTCAAGAGAAATAAAATACATTACAGCTCATTACACAGTTTCTGTACGGCAATTTACATGACTAACCCAGGGAACGTTTTTTGTTTGTTTATTTATTACCCCATCAGCAACTTATGGCTATTTTATGGCAAGATCAATAGATAAAAACCTATTACTAATAATAACTTCAATAACTTCATATTGAGTAGAAAGTTGTAATCAACTGTTATTATTTACTTTGTAGTTTTTGAATGGTTACATGTATTGAAGTGCTAACAAATGAGCCGGAACATTCACTTGCATTTGAGGTCAACAGATGAAAGGACTTAAAGGGATAAAAAAATATACTAACCACTGACTTCCATTCATTCATTCATTTTCCTTCGGCTTAGTCCTTTTATTAATCAGGGGTCGCCACAGCGGAATGAACCGCCAACTTATCCAGCATATGTTTTACGCAGCGGATGCCCTTCCAGTTGCAATGCAGTACATCCATACACACTCATACACTATGGCCAATTTAGCTTATTCAATTCACCTATAGTGCATGTCTTTGGACTGTGGGGGAAACCGGAGGAAACCCACGCAAACACAGGGAGAACATGCAAACTCCACACAGAAACGCCAACGCCAACGGGGTTCGAACCAGTGACCTTCTTGCTGTGAGGTGACAGTGCTAACCACTGAGCCACCATGTCGCCACTGACTTCCATAGTAAGAAAAAAAATACTATGGAAGTCAATGTCTTCATCAAAATATATTTTCTTGTGTTCAACAGAAAAAAGAAACTACAGGTTTGGAACAAGTAGAGGATAAATGATGACAGAATTTTAACTTCTGAGTGAATTATCCCTTTGAAATTTTATTATTATTATAACCTTTATTTTACCAGGAAAGACACATTGAGATTCTCTTTTACAAGAGCGTCCTGGCCAAGATTAGGCAGTATACATGTCACATGGGTCTAACAGACAACAAACAAAAAACAATTGACAGTTAACATGAATCACACAAACAAACTATTCAACACATCTACAAGCCTGTGTATCAATTTCTAAATCATTTATACTATTTATAAAAGCATTTAGTGAAATCAATTCTTTAAACGGCAACTTTGTTTGTAGATTACTCCATGCAAAAGGTGCTGCGTATTTAAAAGCCTTTTTTCCCCATCTCAGTCCGCACTTTAGGAACAGACAGTAAATAAATATCCTGTGAGTGAAGGCCATAGCTAAGGACAGGTTTTTTTACAAATGTAATTCTGGAGATATGATGGGAGTAAACCCAATATAGATTTGTAAACAAAGATATGCCAGTGCTTGAGCCTACGAATTGACAAAGCAGACCAACTTACCCTAGTATACAACACACAATTCAATTAAATCTTTTCAATTAATCTTTATTTCTATAGAGCTTTTACAATGTAGATTGTGTCAAAGCAGCTTAACATAGAAGAGTACAGTAAATTGAAACAGTGTCAGTCCAGTTTTCAGAGTTTAAGTTCAGTTTAGTTCAGTTCAGTGTGGTTTAATTTTCACTGCTGAAAGTCCAAACACTGAAGAGCAAATCCACAATGATGAGTAAGGGATTTAAAATTAGTTATAAATCTTAGTGCACCATGTTAAACAGTATCCAATGCATGCAGACTCTGAGACGAAGCATACATAAAGATAACATCATTGTAGTCCAATATTGACCAATATGTAGTCCAATAAATGTTGCATCAACCAGCTTCTTTCTAGCATCAAAAGAAAGGTAGTTCTTAATTCTAAAATAGCAGCCTAAAATCATTTTTAATTTTTCCACCAATTGCTGAATGTGAGAAGTAAAAGAAAGTGAAAAATACTCATTTGAACAAGAGTACAACATTTGAAAGTGTAAAGGGTCTACTTTTGCTTGTGTAAACTCACGATAGCGTTGAAATTAGGCATGGGCCGGTATTAGATTCTGACAGTATGATAACCTTGGATGAAAAATATCACGGTTTCACGGTATTGTGATTACTGCTCTAAAATATATTCTTTTTAAATGTCTGGGTAAAAAACCAAAACTTTTTTCCCCTTTGAGCACAATTTTATTTTGAGAAACTTTTATAATATTTTGGAGCAGTAAACATGTTAGGCTAAATAATTCAAATGAATCACTGACATCTGACAAAAACATGGATTTCTTTACAATTTAAAACGGCATCTTTGGATATCTTTTTTGCTGGAGATACTGTTGTCCTAAAAAACAAAACGTAAACAGTAGACTACATATACAGTAGGAACGGTATAGCAGAAAATTTTGGGGGTTTTAAAACCTTGACTTTTCCAAACCGCGGTATACCTTGAAAACGGTTATCGTCCCAGTCCTAGTTGAAATATTGTACTTTTGTAAGATAAGCAAGTAAACAAGGTTTATATCTGCCTTTTCATATTCCAACATAATACTGTCCTGTATATCAGCAATATAATTGGTCAGATCGTCTGTCAATTAACTCCATGCACAGGGTCAGTTAAAGCGATAGTTCACCCGAAAATGACATTTCTGTTATCATTTACTCACCCTTGACTTGAGTTTCATTCTTCTGTTGAACACAAATTAGGTTACAGTGAAGAATGCTGGTTGCTGGCACACATTGACTTCCATAGTATTTATTTTTCTACTATGAGAGTAAATGGGTACCATCAACCAGCATGTTTCAAAGCATCTTCTTTTGTGCTTAACTGAAGAAAGCAACTCATAAAAGTTTACAACCACAAGAGTAAATAGTGAGGTCATTTTCATTTTTTGTGTGAACTATCCCTTAAAGTTTATAGTCCTGAATCTACTTTCCAGTATAAGGACATCTCCCGATATTGCAGTATCTTCTATTTATTGTCATATTCATAACACAGGCATGTCTGACCCGGATTAAACGCTTTGGATTGTACCGGATTCTGTACCGTCCTGCCAATGACCAGACCAGGTCTTGAGCCTGCATTGCACTTCTCTGCTCACACACATACACAAACAAACACACACAAACACCACTGATAACAATACACTGGTGAAACTGTGACGTCAGGTTTCCTAGCAACTACACTCCTGGGTCGTCAGTAAGGTTTTTTTTTTTCAGAGTGGGATTTTCCCTCAGACAGAAAAACACTGTGAAAACTCGACGTCTTCGCAGTCACCTACACTCATCATCTACAAATCTGCGTTCACGGCATTCTCAAAAATGAGTTGCACCATCAGCTTCTTCTGAGTGCATCGTATCATCACATTTAACCTGATAACATTTTTAGCTTACTGTCAGGCAATATGTGAGGAAACCTGTTCCTGCAGCAACAAAATACTGCATATTTGACGTTCCTGAAGAAAAGGTTATTGCTCAGACGTTTACGGTTTAAGAGACTTAAAGGGAGCTGTCATCATGTTATTTCAAACAGCTGTCTTAATTGGAGCACAAAACGAGATATTGTTTTTTAACTTAAACTTCTTTTATTTTTAGCTGCTTTCCAAGAATATATTTCTCATTATTATTTACTTTAACCAACTTGCTTTAACTGTTAATAATAGGCGGCACAGTGGCTCAGTGGTTAGCACTGTCGCCTCACAGCAAAAAGGTCGCTGGTTCGAGTCCTGGCTGGGCCAGTTGGCATTTCTATGTGGAGTTTGCATATTCTCCCCTTGTTTTGAGGGTTTCCTCTGGGTCCTCCGGTTTCCCCTACAGCCCAAGACAGGGGCTATAGGTGAATTGGATAAACTTGTATGTGTGTGTGTGTGTGAGAATGTGAGAGTGTATGGGTGTTACCCAGTACTGGGTTGCGGCTTGAAGGGCATCCGCTGCGTAAAACATGCCAGAATAGTTGGTGGTTCATTCCACTGTGGCAACCTCTGAAATAGAGACTAAGCCAAAGGAAAATTAATTATTAATAATAATAAAAAAATAAAAATAAATACAAAAAAAAAAAATAATAATAATAATAATGATAATAATGGCAAAAACATTATATACTACAGTCACTGAAATAAAAACAAATGAAATATATATTTTTACAGTTTTTTTCAATAGTTACTCACTGAAACTAAAGAAGCCCCCCCCACATATAAATACATTAATTAAACTTTATATTTAAACAATTATATCAAAGTAATGACATCTGTATAACCTAAAATGCAACGTTCATAGGCTATCTGCTAAAAAGATGAGGTTTTTAATCTTACTAAGGAATATCTGGGGCAACCCGTACCAGACTGCAATACAACATTAGGAACAAACCAAAATGAAGCAAAACGCACATAATTCAAGACAAAAACACCTTGCATACTTGCAAACTCAACCAAAAACTATTTTTATGAGGCCACGAACTACCTTTTTTCAAATTTATTTTATACTGTTCACTGAGGTCCACTTATAACGTTATCAAGGTTTTTACATCAAAAAACAAATGTTTTATGTTCTGTTTTGACCCTCCAATTTGGAAAATAAAAAACACCAGTGTGGCGCGACACTTTACTGTCATATTCAATATAGTATGACAATCCATAAGCTTTCTGAAAATCTATTACCAATACAACAACAGTTGTTGATCATTGTGCTGTACACAAATTGTATATATATGTTTTTTAATTTTGTTGAATTCTGTGCCTTGTTTGTAAACAAATCTGTGGTAAAATGAAGTGAACAAGTGACCAAATTCTTATTGAGGTAGTCTAGAATCTATTAATTAAATATAAAGTTAATCTACACTTTCTTAATTTTAGGATAAGCACTGTAAAAAGGGATTAGTTAGCCTCTTTTACTTAATGTTAGTAAACCTATTTCCATTGTGGTGCAGTATGTAGGATTGACAGAATGATGACACCAACAGGAGCGAGTCTTTTAGTATTGATACTTTGATAACCCTACTTCATAGCCCTGCAGTTCCCCTGTTTTTTAATCACGTGTCGTGGGCGGAGCTAATTAGGCATCTTTTACATAATAAAAAGATACTTTCCACAACTGACTCCAACATAAGCTGTTTTCAGACTAACAAGACAGCTTTGAGTTTTGAGTTCTGAAAAAAAAGTTCTAAATTTTTTTATAGTATAAAAAGCTCCTACGAGGTAGTGTCTACTACTGACGTTGCTACCACTGGCATTTAAATCCCACATCTACCACCTGCTCAGAAATCAACAGGGTAACTGGGTCGTAATGTATGTTGCCAGATTGAGGTAAAACATGCTTCAAGTTTAAAATATATCATCAATTGTGTGAGGTGATGAGCTTCATACAAGATCTGGCAACTCGACAAACATGGACAAAAAGCGATTTTTAGATTAGGCCATACAAATTACGGGAGTTTCACAGGAGAAATAACAAAACGCGAGGATGGCGGAAGATAGGTGTGAAATCTGGGAGACTCTTGGGAAAAACGGGAGTGTTGGCAGGTGTGGTCAACAGAGAACCATCTGTCCAAAGGCAGAAGCGAATGGGCCGACTTAGATTTGTGGATTAACTAGCACGGATTAACTATTCACCTCAAAAGTCCCATGAAACTAAAATAAATTATTAATTAGTTATAAATTAGTTTCAGTGTTAATTTTAAGGATATATAAGCTAGTGTGCTCCAAAACAGTGACAAAATTCACATTTAGAAAATATAAAACTGACATAAACATGTAAAGCTTGCAGTTTGTCATTTCCGCCTAAATGATCAATGTTTTTTTTCCACGTCACCTCATACTAGTTTCTCATCAAATCTTCTGACCAATCAAATGCTCTCTAGCATCTGACATGCCCCGCCCTCTTCAAGATGCTTCTCATTTGCTTTTCATTTGATGTGCTTGATCTTAACCATTCTTACTGGCAGAGCTGTGATATAAACAAAATGCTATTGGCAGTTTTTTTTTTTTTAGATGGGAGGAGCTACACTATGTCCCACTCTCTTTTCATTTTCTGTTAAGATTGTCAAACATCGAATGAATGCACATTTCACGGGACCTTTAAGAATAATAATGTGAGCTAGCAAAATATATACATTGTAAATTTTTACTCCACGCAGACTTTAATGTATTTTACTAAAGTATGGTTCAAAAACAGTGTGGTTAGAAGGGCATCCGCTGTGTAAAGCATATGCTAGAGTAGTTGGTGGTTCATTCCGCTGCGGCGACCCCTGATAAGCCGAAAGAATGAGTGGTTCAAAAACACTATAGTATTTAATATAAATTAGTAAATGGGAACTATTTCAAGTGGTGGGATTTGGGAATGTGGCATCACAGATGAGCGTAAACACCGGGACGAGGCTCGGCAGGTGTAAATGAAAAGTCAGACAGTTTGTCCACAGCTCCGCACGGATCAGCGTGTCTCTCTGCAGTTTCACCTGTCGCCCTGCTGTAATGTGCTTAGCGTCAATCCCTTCATGTCTGCTTGTGATCAGCCCACAGGACGAGCAGGAGTTTAATGCCGACCTCGCAGAAACCCTCAGCTAATCCAGCACTGCTTCACAGACGTCTACACATGTCGCGTGTGTGTGTGTATCACGTGTGGCCGGCGTGTCTCTAAACATGCTGACACCAACGGCACGCACGCTAATCTGATTAGATACAGGGTTAATGAGTGCGTATTACAGGTTCATTACAGAAGAAAGAAGTACAAATAGACTTGTTTTTAGTATTATTTTTAGTAGCCAAGAGAGAACACAGGTTTGGGTTTGATTTGATAGTTCACCCAAAAATGAAAATTCTATCATCATTTACAGTACTCACCCTTCACATGTTACAAACCGGTTTCAGTTTGTTGAAACTAAAGAAGATGGTTTGAAGAATGCTGGTTGATGGTACTCATTGATTATTTTGATAGTATTTTTTCCCCTACTAAGGAAGTCAATGGGTGCCAGCAACAGGCATTCTTCAAATGATCTTCTTTTGTGTTCAACAGATATAAATATCAAAATATAAATGTAGATATAAAATTGACCTCCTCATTTACTCTCCCTCATGTGGTTTTAAAGCTTTACATTCAAAATTACTTTACATTATAACTACATGAAGAAGAGTAAATGAGGAGGTTATTTTCATTTTTGGGTGAACTGTCCCTTTAATTAATTACAAAATAACATTTATTTATTAAGTCAAGGGAGTAAATTGATATTTAAACAATATCATTTTTCCTTCGGCTTAGTCCCTTATTTATCAGGGGTCACCACAGCGGAATGAACCGCCAACTATTCCAGCATATGTTTTACGCAGCGGATGCCCTTCCAGAAACAACCCAGTACTGGGAAACACCCATACACACTCGCATTCACACACACACACACTCATATACTAATGCCAATTTTGCTTACCCACTTCACCTATACCGCATGTATTTGGACTGTGGGGGAAACCGGAGCACCCGGAGGAAACCCACACCAACACGGAAGGAACATGCAAACTCCACACAGAAATGCCAACTGGTCCAGCCGGGACTCGAACCAGTGACCTTCTTGCTATGAGGCGACAGTGCTAACCACTGAGCCACTGTGCCGCCCCTTATTTAACAAGTTAAGGGAGTAAATTTATATTTATATAATACTTGGGATTCTTTTTTTAAATGATTATACTGTCACTGAAATCCACACACACTTATAAAACACAAAGGATCACTCCACCTTTTTTTTTTTTTTTTTTGAAAAAGACTCAATTTATAAATGTTCTAGGTTTAAACCATTGACCATTTTTGAATTCCTGCCAGAACAAAACACCGGCTGAATGGTCACTTTTAGCTTAGCATAATGAACTTTAAGTCCATTGTCATGAGCTGCTTAATTTCACTCCACCTGGTATTGACTATTACCAAAGACTATAGAACACACAAGACTTGTCACTCGTATAGTTTTGAATGGGGAAAAGTGTAGTGATCAATATGGCGAATGAAACCCCACCTACTACTACAGGAGCCAATCACAGATCTATAGACTGACGTTTCTCCAGGGAAGGGGCTTGGACCAGATGTGTACTTTTACGACAGTTTGTGTGGTCAACAAACACACTAGAATATCAGTGAATACTTGCTTCACACACATAAGAAATATATCTAAATAAAGCTTGAAATATTTACTTTTAAATGAACCAACTATACTTGAAAACAAAAGTATTTTGGTTTTGTAATCTCTATAAAACGAACGTGAGGTACAGTCTGTCCTGCCAAACGCACATCACATGACAGCAACTACTCAAACGCCCACAAACTTGTAAACAAAGAGTAGCTGTCATTTCTGGAGGAGATTCGCCATTCAGACCAAGTTGTGAATTACTTCTGAAGACCAGCGTGATCTGATGAAGCATAATCCGGAGAATGATAATCACGTGTTGAACGGCCATAAATGAGGTTGGTGTCGCGATCTCGTTCCTTTCGAGTGTGCATTAGCTTGAGCAACCTGAAAAAACGCTGATGTTGTTTGATTCGAATGTTAAGAAACTAAACTTATGAGACAGTTGTTGTTTAATTTCATTGGCGATTCCAAATATGTAATGTAATCGTAAGCTTGGCAAACAGTTTTGGAGAATGTGATGTTTCCCCATTCAAACCGAATGCCCGAGAGGCGTTTCAAAGATGGCCGCCGAGTGAAATGGCTTGCCTTAAAGGGATTTTGCTATTACGACAGAATGAGAGTGTACTTGCCTAGAAAATAGTAATTTTTCTTTTTCTGTCAGTTTTATTACACAATGTAACTAGAGATGACTCAAGCTTAATATAGGAATATTATCCAAATTTAAAAAAAAATATTTTGAACAAAATGCTTATGGTCAAATCCGATTCCATTCATTATGCTAAGCTAAGCTAATAGTGACCATGCCAGAATAAATTTTTTATGAGCTACAGAACACCTGATTTGTAGCGCCACCGCTAAGTTGAACCATAATAGAGTGAAACTTTATCATCTGCATGTGTTTTTAATGGCCTTTGGCTGAGCATTTCTAGAGAGTTTTAAAAATTTGGTCATAAAAAATTATAATGTTGCTAAGTGTCAACATAGATTAAATGTATTTAATTATTCATATGGAATTTAGCTGAATTCAAACTGAAAACAAGATTATTTTACTTATCCCTTATCTATCCCTTTAATAATTGCTCTCAGGATGTGCAAACGTCTTGCAAAAAAAAAAATCCCCTTTTTTGCACCTTTAAACATTTTTCCAAGAAACAGACGTCTCGTAGAGATGACTAGGGACGATTTACACGACATTATGATCCTTGTCTGTGTGACGCAGCGCTGGAGAACATCAGTAATGATGAACATCTCTCACCTGCTCCGCTCGGCTGAATCTCCGTCTGCTGGGAGCCTCAAACAGATGCAGACAGCTGATTGGCTGCCGCTCACCCCTTTGCCCCTCCCCCCACGCTCTCCACGTCATTATTTTCTTATTTAACAAGCGAGCTGAAAACGCGTAGGGAGGAAGACATCTAAATATAGCAGAGCCACGACACCAATGCACTGCTAAACATCACTGCAGACTCTCCTCAGCAGCTGACCACACACAACACGGACCCGTTTATACACACACACACAAATGGGAGAAGTAGGTCACGCCGTTCCTGAGACGCCATCAAACATCAGAGTTGATCAGAATCTGCACAATGCGAGGAGACGGATGAATCTCACACAGTCCCACAGCAGCTGGGTGAACAACTGCTCAATGACCAACATTCAATAGACTCTATACTAGGCTGCACGATATTGGAAAAATCTGACATTGCGATATTTTATTTTATTTTTCTGTCATACAGTGGGGAAAATAAGTATTGAACACGTCACCATTTTTCTCAGAAAACATATTTCTAAAGGCGTTGACTTGAAATTTTCACTGAATGTTGGTAACAACCAAAGAAATCCATACATGCAAAGAAAACAAATCTAATTAGTTTAAAAATTAAGTTATGCGTAGTAAAATGACACAGGGAGAAAGTATTGAACACATGAAGAAAGGGAGGTGTAGAAAGGCAGTGAAAGCCCGGACAGCAGCTGAAATCTCTCAGTAGTTCTTCAGCAACCCTCTGCCCTTCATCACTGTAAATTAATATTAGCTGCTTCAGTCCAACATCTGCATTATCAGGATGATGAAGATGAAACCAGGGTGGACATTTCAGCAAGACAATGATCCAAAACACAGCCAGGGAAACTCTCAAAGGATTTCAGAGAAAGAAAATCAAGCTGTAGAATTGCTCAGCCAATCCCCTGACTTGAATCCAATAGAAAATACAAATTAAAGATCAGATTTGATAGACGAGAGCCACCGAACATCAAGATTTTTATACTCTGTTGAAGTCTGTGATTTCCCAGTGATGGGTTGCAGCTGGAAGGGCATCCGCTGCGTAAAACATATGCTGGATAAGTTGGCGGTTCATCCCGCTGTGGCGACCCCGGATTAATAAAGGGACTAAGCCGAAAAGAAAATGAATGAATGAATGAATGAAGTCTGTGAAAAACTCACACCTGTTGTTTTAAAATTTAAATGTTCATAATTGGAAAATAATGTCAATGTTTTTCAATAGAGTACTTAAAAAGAGGTTTAAAAAACAGCAGTGTTTGCATAAATAATCTAGCTTATTGCTTGATCACGCTACTTATTAATTATGTGTGTGTGCATATTATAGTTTGTTTTTAAACAACAAGCCTCCGATGAACAGGTGTTAAAAATGAGCAAGTCTGCTATACAGCACCTAAACAAATACAAACACTTAAACAAATGGTTTGTCTAGTGTAACAGTGATGTCAAACCAATCAATCATTATTTTTTTTTATATTTAATTGTAATATTTAACACTAATAATTATAAGGGGCAGCAAGGTGGCTCAGTGGTTAGCACTGTTGCCTCACAGCAAGAAGGTTGCTGGTTCGAGCCCTGGCTGGGTCAGTTGGCATTTCTGTGTGGAGTTTGCATGTTTTCCCCGTGTTGGCGTGGGTTTCCTCAGGATCCTCTGGTTTCCCCCACAGTCCAAAGACACGCGCTATAAGGAAACTGAATAAGCTAAATTGGTTGTGGTGTATGTGTGTGAATGAGAGTGTATGGGTGTTTCCCAGCACTGGGTTGCAGCTGGAAGGGCATCCGCTGTGTAAAACATATGCTGGATAAGTTGGCGGTTCATTCCACTGTGGCGACCCCTGATAAATAAAGGGACTAATCCAAAGGAAAATGAATGAATAATAAATATAATCTTAAGTAAGTCTTAATTATTAGCTACTTTTCATAAGTTATTCTATCATGATGCCTCAACTTATAATATAGAACATACAGAATTATAATATCAGCCATATATTAGTATTCTAATCTAATTTATTTTTATTATATACTAGTTATCTTAATTAGCTTTTATTTTGATATGAACATTAGATGACAAATTTAACTCTTTGTTTTTAAGACTGATCATCATATTTCACCTTTATTATTTTAGTTTTAGGAATTTTTATTAATTTGGTTAGCAATGCAACATTTCTACTTTTTAAAGTTAAAGTGAAGTTTTTGTCTTTGTTTATAATTTTGTTTTTTAATTATGAATGGTCATAGCTTTACTTTTATTAAATGCTCATTTTCTCTATATCCTCTTCAGCGTAGAAATTTGTATATGTAATACAGTTGAAGTCAAACTTATTAGCCCTCCTGAATTATTAGCCCCCCTGTATATTTTTTCCCCATTTTCTGTTTAACAGAACACATTATTAAACATAATAGTTTTAATAACTAATTTCTAATAACTGATTTCTTTTATCTTTGCCATGAGTACATCATATTTTACTAGATTTTTTTAAAGATACTAGTGTTAAGCTTAAAATGCAATTTAAAGGCTTAACTAGGTGAATTAGATAAGTTAGGGTAATTAGGCAAGTCACTGTGTAATGATTGTTTGTTCTGTAGACAATCGAAACATAATATTGCTTAAGAGGGCTAATAATATTGACCTTACATTTTTTTTTTTTTTTTTTTTTTTTAATTTAAAACTGCTTTTATTCTAGCCGAGATAAAACAAATAAGACTTTCTGCAGAAGAAAAAATATTATAGAAAATACTGTGAAAAATTCCCTGCTCTGTTAAACATAATTTGGGAAATATTTGAAAAAGAAAAAACAAATTACCAGGAGGGCTAATAATTTTGACTTCAACTGTATGTGGACAAAATATGATCCTTTTTTCTGACTCTTTGTCTTCAATAAAACCTTATTTGACAAAACAAAAACCTATAAATCTGTCTTGAGAAAACAGATTAATGCTGACTTTAACCCTACAAACCGATACCGTTGTTCGAGTATCAACAATAATGTTTATCCAGCAATATAACCAACTTGTGTAAACCAGTGATCCAAAAAAATCCACACAAAACAGCAGAACGCAGACACAGAAAAGTCAATCAAACACTGTTACGACAGTGCGAATAATTATCTCCTGTCCAGAGTGGCGAAGTTGTTAAAAAAAGGAGGTGAAGTGATGTTATAAAGAGCTTTGAGTGAGAATGTAATGCGAGTTCAAGCGTCTCTTGATTGCGCTGAAGTGTGGGAGAAGTGCTGGGCTTTGAATCTGGCCTCTTCAGATGTGTTGTTCTGTGCAGGAATTAACAAGCGTCCGGGGCCTGTTTTACTGCTGGAGAACTGACACACTCCATCTGCGCTTCTGAACCGCACATCCACCTGCTCAACCAGCTTCATAACAGATCATTCGGCCTAAATCTGAGACCGACAGGCTAAATGATAAGCTCTTCTTTTAAAATATATTTCCCAATGTGCTGTTTTCTTAATTTTTATAATTATTTATTATACCTTTCTAAATCTGGAAAATTTGAGCTCTTAGGACATTGTAGCTGTTTTTGTTGCCTGCGCCTTTAATGCAAATGAGCGAGTTCTCCCTGCCCACCGTTCCTACGTGTCAGAGCCATAGAGACCTCTTGGTATCGCTCTGATGCATGTAGCCTTCATGTAGATAAACAGCACAGTGACAGACAAGAATGAAACAGATCTCCCTTACTACAGTAAGAACTGTCTCAACGGTTATTTGATATATTTGTTGTGGAGTTAATTCAAGCCTTTCTGCAATGATGAGTCACATACAATGTTGTTAGAAAGTTCCCACGCACGGACAGACGCACACACGCACGTACGCACACATACACACACGTTTAGTTTTGCATTGTTTTTGCAGGGCAAATGTGACAGGATACACGTTAATATACACTGCTGTGTGGATATCTGTTATGTTAATGTACAAAATAAACCGGATTTAACGTCCACAAACCGGGATTGAAGTGTCTTCTTTTATAATTGTACTGACATGCGGCTTTGGCGATGAATTACGTAGCGATTTTACTGTCTTTATTACAAACATGCACTGTTTTAAAAACGTTTTAAACTTGTAAAACTCATTCTTGAGGTGCAGATAATCACAGAGAACTGAACAGATCTTTTAATCCCAGATGCTTTACGCAAGACCTGCCTTGTGGACATGTTAATACATGTTACTATGGAGACATGCTAATACGTGGCTGTCAATCAATTCGGTGGGCAGGGAAACCGCGTTTCTACGTCACGTTACGGTGGGCCTCAGAATTGCAGGGATTTGGATCATATTTTAACGTCAGGAAATTTAAAAAAAGAAGCTTATTGTCTTTATATCACCCCAATATGACTGTGGACACACTATACCTACAGACAGTTCTGTCCAAACAGCTTCCAAAAGTAGATTTTTATCATATGTGCCCTTTAAAGGGGCTAATAATATTGTACTTAAAATTGTTTAAAAAAATTTAACTGCTTTTATTCCAGCCAAACAAAAAGAGAAAAGACTTTCTCCAAAAGAAAAAAATAGTATAGGAAATACTGGGAGATTTTCCTGGCTTTGGTAAACATCACTTGGGAAATATTTGAAAAAGAAATGTATACTACTGGTTAAAAGTTTGGGATCAGTGTAATGCATTTGAAAAAAAAAAAAAAAAAAAAGTATTTTCTGCTCACTAAATCAGCATTTATTTTTTTTTTTATCAAAAAATCAAACAAAAACAGCAATATTGTAGACAAAAATATTTATATTTAAATAAATTGTTTTCTATTTTAATGTTTTATAATGTCATTTATTCTTGCAAAACAAGTCGAATTTTTAGCATCATTTTAGTCATTCAGTTAAAAAAAGTGTTCCTGAATGAATCTGCTTTTGAACAAATCAATTGAATCAGTGGTTTATTCATTAAGACAGCCACTTCCTCATTATTGTATTATTATTTATGATAGGAAAAATAAAGTAAAAAATATATATATTTTGAAAATAGGTTACAGTTTATTTTAAGGTCACAGTTACAGTGCAATTATTCATTTAACCACTGAGTAATATTAATTAATTACATGTATGGTTGGGGTTAGAATGTGATTACAATATGGTTTAGTTACATGCAATTATGCGTAATTCGTTGTAATTACTACAGTAAGTCTATGGAATGTGTAAATACATCATCTTACAATGAAAGTGTTACCTGTAAAAAATGCTATTGATTTGGAGACTCATTAAAGATTAAAAGAAAAAATGTGCAAATTGTATTAGAGTGTTTACATATAAACAAATACAAATAAACATTCAAAATTCCAGGTTTAAATCAAAGCTTTGAAATCAGTGTAAGTTAGTTTCAGAATTTACTAGTAAATTAATCCAGTTTTTAAATTAATTTAGTTTTCAGCACACTATATAAATGTGAAAAGTTGTAAATAAAACAGATTATTGATTACATTTGTTTACAATCATTTGCACAAAACTATTACTCATTTGAAATATATCATAGGACAATAAACTACTCTTTTCCCTTCTAAAATCATTAACCACATTTTAGGACTAATTTCCTTCTAAATGAAATCCGTAAGGCTTAAAGGGACAGTTCACCCAAAAAAATGAATAGTTCCTCACCATTTGCACACACTCAAGCAGTTCGAAACTTTCATGCATCTCTTTCTTCTGTTGAACACAAAACAAGTGTTCTTAAGAATGTTGGTTAAAAAAAACAGCCATTGACTCCCTAACTTGCCTAATTAACCTAGTTGAGCCTTTAAATGTCACTCTAAGCTGAATATTACACTACCTGACAAAAGTCTTGTCGCCTATCCAAGTTTTAGGAACAACAAATAATAACTTGACTTCTAGTTGATCATTTGGTATCAGAAGTGGCTTATATGAAAGGCAAAGGCCTCTAGATTACGCTTATTTTACCTAAATAAAATATGATCATGCCTTGATTTTTAATTATTTAATTAGGACAGTAAGGTCTGACTTTGCTTAGACAAAAGTCTTGTCACCTAACAGAAATAATGTACAGTATAGAATATAAAGTCATGGTGCAGTGGAAAAAGAAATAATATAGTGTATGGGTCCCATGAGCTTGGAGGACTGCATTCATACATCTCTGCAATGACTCAAATAACTTATTAATAAAGTCATCTGGAATGGCAAAGAAAGCATTCTTGCAGGACTCCCAGAGTTTATCAAGATTCTTTGGATTCATCTTCAATGCCTCCTCCTTCATCTTACCCCAGACATGCTCAATAATGTTCATGTCTGGTAACTGGGCTGGCCAATCCTGGAGCACCTTGACCTTCTTCGCTTTCAGGAACTTTGATGTTGAGGCTGAAGTATGAGAAGGAGCACTGTCCTGCTGAAGAGTTTGCCCTCTCCTGTGGTTTGTAATGTAATGGGCAGCACAAATGTCTTGATACCTCAGACTGTTGATGTTGTCATCCACTCTGCAGATCTCTCGCACACCCCCATACTGAATGTAACCCCAAACCATGATTTTTCCTTCACCAAACTTGACTGATTTCTGTGAGAATCTTGGGTCCATGCGGGTTCCAATAGGTCTTCTGCAGTATTTGTGATGATTGGGATGCAGTTCAACAGATGATTCATCGTAAAAATCTACCTTCTGCCACTTTTCCAAATGATCAACTAGAAGTCAAGTTCTTATTTGTTGCTCTTACAACTGGGATCAATGACAAGACTTTTGTCAGGTAGTGTAGTAATTTAAAAAAAGTATCTAGTAAAATATTATGTACTGTCACCTTCGCAAAGATAAAAGAAATCAGTTATTAAAATTAGTTATCAGAACTATTATGTTTAGAAATGTGTTAAAGTCTTCTTTCAATTAAACAGAAATTGGGGACAAAAATATACAGGGGGGCTAAAAATTCAGGAGGGCTAATAATTCTGACATCACCTATAGTTTCTACTACGGAAGTCAATGGCTGTTTTCCCCCTAACATTGAAATATATCATCCTTTGTGTTCAGGTTTGTATCATGCGAAGGGTGAATAAATGACAAATCATTTTTAGGTGAACTATCCCTTTAATAACATCTCCACAACCATCTCAAACAATCGTCCTGGTGCATGCGGTCACATCTTCACCCAATACTCAAACTACAGGCCCTCTGGGGCTGTTTGCACACCATCCGCCCCACGGCTGTATTGATTCCTCATTAATTACCCCTACACACTGGGGCACTTTCAGGTGGAGCGCACATCAATATTGACACCTAACCGCCAGTGCTGTGGAAGCTATCGGCAAAAACATCACACAGAGGCCTTTACTGTCAAAATACACCCTGGTCTGGAGATGCTGCAGAGAGACAGGGCTTCCAGCAGCAAACTGCCAAGAATATTTCACCTAGTCAACAAAATCCAGGTCAAATGAAAACCCCCTACTGGGTCAGTCTGCTGTAGACTCCATGCATAAGCCAATGCTCAATGGTTTCCTATGCAGACGTGCACCATGGTATTTGTGTTGACAACATACAGTGATGGACTTGTTTAAAAGAAAAGTTCATCCAAAAATGGAAACTTGCTGTTTATTTACTCAGTCTCAGACCATCCAATATTCATTCATTTTCTTTCGACTTAGTCCCTTATTTATCAGGGGTCTCCACAGCGGAATCAACCGCTAATAATTCCAGCATATGTTTTACGCAACGGATGCCCTTCCAGCTACAACCCAGTACTGGGAAACACCCATACACTCTCACACACACAATCATACACTACGGCCAATTTAGCTTGTCCAATTCACTTATAGCGCATGTCTTTGGACTGTGGGGGAAACCAGAGCACCCGGAGGAAACCCACATTAACACGGGGAGAACATGCAAACTTCACACAGAAATGCCAATTGGCCCAGCCTGGACTCAAACCAGCGACCTACTTGCTGTGAGGCAAATCACAATTCCGATTACAGAAGGTGTGAATTAAAGGTAATAAAGTTGCAAGAAATGTTCAGCTTTTTGCACAGACCATTCATATTGCTTCATAAGATCTTAATGAATCATCAGGAGCCATAAGTATTAATTTAGTTTTGCCTATACATATAAACAGGCGACACGGTGGCTCAGTGGTTAGCACTGTCGCCTCACAGCAAGAAGGTCGCTGGTTCGAGTCCCGGCTGGGTCAGTTGGCATTTCTGTGTGGAGTTTGCATGTTCTCTCCGTGTTGGCGTGGGTTTCCTCTGGGTGCTCTGGTTTCCCCCATAGTCCAAAGACATGCGTTATAGGTAAACTGAATAAACTAAATTGGCTGTAGTGTATGATTGTGTGTGTGAATGAGTGTGTATGGATATTTCCCAGTACTGGGTTGCAGCTGGAAGGGCATCCACTGTGTAAAACATATGCTGGATAAGTTGGCGGTTCATTCCGCTGTGGCGACCCCTGACGAACAATGAATGAATGAAGGACAATGAATGAATGAATGAATGTTAGAAACAGCAAGGTTTTAGCTTTTTCAAAAACAAATGTATACATCTTGGATTGCCTGAGAGTGACTAAATGAACAGCAAACTCCCATTTTGGGGTGAACTATCCCTTTAAAATCATTTAAAACTACCATGGTGTTTCCAAAATAATAATAATTAAAAGTTGGTTCTTCAATTAAACTGCAGCAAATTAATATTAGCAAAGCTTCTTACTCTGATTTATGAAAAAGTACCATGGTATAAAATAGTTTTACCATGATACATTTATATTATTCTGATAGGATGATGATATTCATGTCTTATTCTTGTCTTGCTTTCAGAAATAATATGCCAAAATTAAGCAAGTTTTTCCTTAAAAAAGCCATAAATACAATAATCTTGTTTTACTGTTTTGATTACTCTGTTTGGCATCTTACTCTGTTTTATGAAAAAGTACTGCTAGTGCCGTGGTTCAAATTGTTTTACCATGATACATTGATACTATTCTGATATGATCATGATATTCACGTATTGTTATCAGAAATAATGCCAAAATTAAGTAAGTTTTTCCTTAAAAATGCAAGAAATACAATAAAAACAATAATCTTGTTTTACTGTGTTGATTACTCGGTTTGGCATCTTTCTCTGATTTACAAAAAAAAGTATAGCTAGTACCATGGTATCAAATAGTTTTACCACGATACACTGATATTATGCAGATTTGATTATGACACTCATGCATTGTGATATTTAGATCTTAACCTAATCCAGAAACTATTGCATTACTTATAGCACACAGTATTGCACATTTTTTTTGTCAGAAAGGTTCAACCCTTTGCACTTATATGTAAAAATATATATAAAGCATCATCATAATAGTGTCCATAATACCATATAGGCAAACATGGTAATACCCCAGTACTTTCTTGGTTAAGGGGCATTTTGATAAAAGGCAAATAGGAAGGGGTTGTTTCCCCATCCCCGCGTGCGCCTCAATAATGCAGCACAATGAACAGCTGCAGTGCAAAAAATAGGAAGAAACGGGCAAAGCGCGCGCGCGAGACAGCGGATCAGCTCTTTCATGACGCTGCACTTCGGCCGCTCGCGACG
The DNA here is from genome assembly GCA_903798115.1 of Danio jaintianensis. Lineage (NCBI taxonomy): Eukaryota > Metazoa > Chordata > Actinopteri > Cypriniformes > Danionidae > Danio > Danio jaintianensis. The sequence goes on from CAIGQV010018202.1 coordinate 5,551,492, forward strand.
CTATTATTACCTCTAAAGTGCGGATCTCCTGCTGAGTGAGATCGTTGGACGCCGCGCATTTGGTCCGGAGCCCTTGCAAGCTGGAGATGGAGATGTCGATCATGTTCTGGATCAATTCGCACTGGTGTAGCGCGGCCATCTCTGCGCCGCTGTCCCTCTGTTCATCATCAGTCTCCTCCACCATCATCAGCGCCACTCTAACACCATCCATCCCACTGCATCGGGATCGGCGTGGATGGAGAGACGGACGAGCGCAACTACTGATGATAACGACGCGAGCCACATGCACTATTGCGGGCGCATGCCATCGGACTGTCCGAGAGGAGCTCTGCGCCGGGATCCACAGAGGAGACGCGCCCTGAAGGTTTAATCCCCAAATCCAAGTGCGCGGTGCTGGAAGCGCGTCGTGCGAGCTGCGCGTTCCGCTGCGAGTCTCTCCTCACTGTCTGTCAGCTGTGGGGAAACATCGCACGACGCGGTGCGCGCTGGGAAATGAAGTCCGCGCGCACGTCTGCAGGCTATGCACTGATAAACGGATGGATGGATAGATAGATAGATGAATAGATACACTGAAAAAAATGATCCATTGGATTTACTAAATTGTTTTAAGGTAAGTGGTTGCAAACAATTTATATGGGTTGAATTTAAACACACAAATTAAGTTGAACATTACTAAATTTAATTTGTTTAAATTCAGCCCATAAAAATTGTTTGCAACCACTTACCTTAAAAAAAAGTAAATCCAATGAATCTTTTTCCTCAGAGATAGATAGATAGATGCAAAATTAGTTTTCAAATATTTCCCAAGTGCTGTTTAATACAGATTATTTAAACAATAGTTTTACAAATCACAAATTCCTAATATCTAAATTCTTTTGTCTTTGCCATGGTTATATTGTCAGAATATAGTTATTTTGCAAGGTTACTTGTATTCAGCTTAAAGTGTCATTTAAAGGCATAACTAGGTTAAGTGGGTTAATTAGGCAAGCCAGGTTAATTATGCAAGTCATTGGACAATAGGGTTTGCTCCTTAGCCAATTAAAGAAAAAAAAAATTATATATATATATGGGACTAATAATATTGAAGAAATAAGACTTATCAGTGGTTAGCACAGTCGCCTCACAGCAAGAAGGTCACTGGTTCGAATCCCGGCAGGGCCAGTTGGCATCTCTGTGTGGAGTTTGCATGTTCTCCCCGTGTTGGTGTGGGTTACCTTCGGGTGCTCCGGTTTCCCCCACAGTCTAAAGACATGCGGTATAGGTGAATTGAATAAACTAAATTGGCCATAGTGTATGTGGGTGAATGAGTGCGTATGGGTGTTTCCCAGTACTGGGTTGCGGCTGGAATAGTTGGCGGTTCATTCCGCTGTGGCAACCCCTGATAAATAAGGGATTAAGGGAAAATGAATAAATAGGTCTTAAAAACACAGGCAGATGAAGGCAGACTTCTATTTAAAAAAAAAAAAAAAAAAAAAACTAGGCTCCTGGTCAACTATAAACCTAACTCAACATTGCATATCCTGTGATTTGACTATTTCAGATGCGCACATTGCGATATCGATGCTGAAACAATATATTGTGCAGCCCTAATAGATAGGATTTCAAACTATATAATGAATGAAATTTAAAAAATGAAACGAAGAATATTTAATATCTTCAGACCTCAAGAAGACCCATGCAAAATCTTACGAGGCTTTTCTTCTCAAGAAGTAGGGCTGCACGATATTGAATTTTTTTTGGATATTTCACTTTTCTGCAATACATATTGCAATATTGAGCATAATTTCACTAGATGGCTTGAATGGCTCTATTTGAGCATAATTTCACTAGATGGCTTGAATGGCTCTATTTGGAAAGAATTAGTCATTTTAGATTGATTGAAATTATTTTGTAGGCCAGTACAACTGCATAAAATATAATAAATCAATCACAAGCATTGCTACAGCAGGGAAAATAAGTATCGAACACGTCATGTTTTATCCTGGGAATAATATTTCTAAGGGAGCAGTTGACATGGAATTGAACCAGATTTTGGTAAAAACCCAAACAATACAAACATAAAAATAAAACAAAACAAAAACAAATCTGAAAAATGAGTTGTGTAATAGCAATGAAATGACATAAGAAGAAAGTACTGAACTACTGAAACGTGTTTAATACTTTATATAAAAGGCTTTTTTGGAGCAAGTCACATGAATTGCTCAGGTGTGAGTTTTTCACAGACTTCATCAGAGTGTAAAAATCTTGATGGTTCTGTGGCTCTCGTCTATTAAATCTGATCTTTAATTTGTATTTTCTATTGGATTCAAGTCAGGTGATTGGCTGGGCCATATAACAGCTTGATTTTCTTTCTCTGAAATCATTTGAGAGTTTCCCTGGCTGTTTTGGATCATTGTCTTGCTGAAATGTCCACCCTGGTTTCATCTTTATCGTCCTGATAATGTAGATGTTGGACTGAAGCAGCTAAGATTCATTTACAGTGATGAAGGGCAGAGGGTTGCTGAAGAACTACTAAGAGATTTCAGCTGCTCTCTGGGCTTTCACTGCCTTTCTACACCTCCCTTTCTTCATGTGTTCAACACTTTTTTCCCTGCATCATTTCATTTTATTACACATAACTTCATTTGTAAACTAATTAGATTTGTTTTATTTGCATATATGGATTTCTTTGGTTGTTACCAACATCCGGGGAAAATTTTAAGTCAAAGGCAGCTTTAGAAATATGTTTTCTGAGAAAAATGGTGACGTATTCAATACTTATTTTCCCCACTGTAAATACAGTAGCAAAGATACAAATAAAAATAAACAGTGCTTTATAGTTTTCTGGGAGTCTTAGAGGCATTCAGGTACATAAATTGAATTATCAAATGTAAAATAACCCTGTATATACTTCATTAATCTTTTTTTAAGCTACAGACATTATAAATTGTTGTGCCTGAATGCTTAAAACTGGCTTTTGAATGCTTACACACTCATAGACCTTAAAAATATATGCAAATGATAGAATTGTTTGGTAAATTTGTGGAGTTACAATAAATCACGTTCTTTTCAACTGTGGCTCCTGGTCAATTATAATCAACATAGGCTCATTCTGAAAATGTAGCCCTATATACATTTCTGGAGATCGCAAATTATGTAGCCAGAAGTACGTATGGCTGCATTTCGTCTTTAAAACGAACACTACGGGGCGGTATGACGCCGTTCCTTTTCGTGCTTACCTCCTTGTGGACGGCTTTCCTGCTGTTACCAGTTTGACCACTAGCTCGCCATGTACGTTGGTGGACTTGAGAAGCAGAGAGGAGTTGACCACAACGACGGGGTTCGAGTCCGGCAAAGAACGGTTCCAGAAAGCGGGTAAGACAAAAACAGAAGCCAAAAAATAAAATAAACAAGTAAATAACAGGGTGAGAATGTGATAAAATCTGAAAACGTGGCAAAAACTAGGCAAAGGCTTCAAAAGCAATTTCTGGATTGCTTTGAAAACACTGCGGTTGGGTTTAGTGAAGTGGGTGGGCGGGTCAATCGATGCTTTTGAAAACACTATTGGTTAGGTTTATGGAAGGAGGAGGGTGGGTCAGTCAGTTGACAGCGGCCTCTGGCGGATTTACGCAATAACAGCAGGCACAAATGGCACTCGCGAGAGACATTCTCTCAAGAGAAGATCTCAAAAAGTGTACACAGTGGCCTCTGGCGGATTCGCAAAAACAAAAACTGGAAAAAAAACGTCCTGGGACGTATTTGGTGCTCTCCAGAAATGTATATAGCGGTACGTTTTCAGAATGAGCCTGGGTTGATTATAATTCAGACTCCACTTTTCAGATCCTGCGATGTGTCTATTGCAAATGCTCACATTGCGATATCGATGCTGAAACGATATATTGTGCAGCCCTATCAAGAAGCATGGGACTTATAAAATCAGCCATAATTGTTCTCATTTCACTTCTTTTAAAAATCACAATCAAAAACAAATGGAAAACTTTGCTAACACAACTGAAACAACCCAGGAATTTTTAAGAGTGTCCATTTTCGCTATTTCTGTCCTCATCGTGTCCTCATCTCAAACACAGACCCTTTTGCATATTAGGGTCCAAACAGCAAAAAATGAAGAAACTAAACTGATTTCTGCACACAAGCGAGATCATGTTTAATCAGATTTGTGGAGATACACTGGAGGAGGAGGGTCGGGGTGTTAGAAGGATTTCTCATCTCGCCGAGGGTGTGATGTTCCCTCAATCTGACTGCTGAGTCACTTTCCAAAGCTCACCTCCTCTTCCATCTGCGCTCCATCTCGCTCTCGCTCTCGATCATCCATCTGGCCTCCATCTCTCCATCTGGGAGCTGCATAACACTCGACATCTTCCCCAACATGTCGCATGCACACACACTCTACAGCACTGCTCGAGGACGCAAATTATGTTTCACAATCCTGCTCTTATTGCATTCGAGATCAAATAAATGCAGTCTTAAACGCAACAAATGCAAACATTAACAAATCTTAAAGTCAGCATTAAATAAAAATGCACAATGTTTATTTTACTAGCGCACATTCACTGTAAAACACCATTAGTTACTTTGTTTTTAAAAGTGAGTAAACCCGTTGTAACTTGGAAGTGTTAAGTTGACTTAAACTAATTATTACAATAATGCACTAAGTTTTTAAAATAAAGTCAACTAATCGCTTTAAAAGCAACAGGTCTACTCAGGTTTTTAAGAAAAGTCAACTAATCGCTTTAATAGCAACTGCTTTATTCACATTTTTAAGCAAAGTCAACTAATCGCTTTAATAGCAACAGATTTACTCACGTTTTTAAATGAAGTCAACTAATCACTTTAATAGCAACAGATTTACTCACGTTTTTAAATGAAGTCAACTAATCGCTTTAATAGCAACAACAGGTTTACTCTCATTTTTAAGGAAACTCAACTGATCGCTTTAATAGCAACAGGTTTATTCACATTTTTAAGCAAAGTCAAATAATCAAATTAAAAGCAACAGGTTTACTCACGTTTTTAAGTAAAGTCAACTAATCCCTTTAAACGCAACAGATTTACGCAGGCTTTTAAGGAAACTCAACTAATCGTTTTAATAACAACTGCTTTACTCACATTTTTAAGCAAAGTTAAATAATCACTTTAAAAACAACAGGCTTACTCACGTTTTCAAGCAAACTCAACTAATCACTTTCAAAGCAACAGGTTTACTCACATTTTTAAATGAAGTCAACTAATCGCTTTAACAGCAACAGGTTTACTCACATTTTTAAATGAATTCAACTAATCACTTTAAACGCAACAGATTTACTCACGTTTTTAAATTAAGTCAACTAATCACTTTAATCGCAACAGATTTACTCACGTTTTTAAATAAATTCAACTAATCACTTTAATAGCAACAGGTTTACTCACGTTTTTAAATGAATTCAACTAATCACTTTAACAGCAACAGGTTTACTCACGTTTTTAAATGAAGTCAACTAATCGCTTTAACAGCAACAGGTTTACTCACGTGTTTAAATGAAGTCAACTAATCGCTTTAACAGCAACAGATTTACTCACGTTTTTAAATGAAGTCAACTAATCGCTTTAACAGCAACAGGTTTACTCACGTTTTTAAATGAAGTCAACTAATCACTTTAACAGCAACAGGTTTACTCACGTTTTTAAATGAAGTCAACTAATCACTTTAACAGCAACAGGTTTACTCACGTTTTTAAATGAAGTCAACTAATCGCTTTAATAGCAACAGATTTACTCACGTTTTTAAATGAAGTCATCTAATCGCTTTAAAAGCAACAGGTTTATTTTGATTACTTATTTCATTTCGTTTTAGTGCTTCTAACTGTTACCAAAGCATTTGTTTAGAATATTATAATATATTATTCTATGTATTATTAATATGATATTTAGTTTTAATAAGTAATATTTTTATTTTAGTGAGTTACATTACTTCAGGCGGACTTTTTTTAGAAATGTTATTATGTGCTTCTAATTATTTATTTTGCCTTGATTTTAATAGACTGCTATAACAGACTGCTTGAAAATATTCCATTTCCTGGATTTATGGGATTTTTTAGATAAGGGTTTGAGTAAAATGTTCATATTTGTTTGATTCTATAAAGGTTTGATAGCATGTCTTCCTAATTTCAAATAAAAAATCATTTAGAGAGAAAATAACAGGTCAGAATAACAAACGTTTTCATTTGTTGTGACATGAAAATCAGGGTTATTCCTCCAAATATTGCTTTGCTAACATTAGTTCTGCATGCTCTCAAAATCCAAATAAATAGGGGTAAATCCAAGCAATGAGAAAGACATCTCACATTTTAAATATGACATCCAAATAACTAGAATGATTTAATCTATCTACTGTATAATATATTCATTTCACATGATCAACTCTTATTTTCAGCACAATCTGTAATCTGTCTGGGTCAGTTATTAGTCTGGAGCTCCACTATTCAGTTGTTCATCAGACCTGATAGATTTGAACAGGTTTTGCAGGAAAAGCACAGATATACATGACGTACGTGCCTGTCTTCTCATCTTGCGTCCAGCAGACTGACTCGCATCATTTATTATGATGTAACAGGGTTACATTTATTCATTTAGCAAGTGATTTTATCAAAAGCTACTTAGAAATGGGGACAAATGCAAGTAATATCATAATGGAGCACGACAATGCAAATTTAAAAGAGGAAGTTCAGGCAGAAATGATAATTTACTCATCCTTGTGTCAGTTTTTATTATTATTGTACTATTTAGTTACAATATTTTCAATATATTAGCTAATACTTAGAGTACTGGCTGTTGTCAGACCCCTTGTGCAGACCATAATCTCACTGTATAATTACGATTAATGACAAAAATAATGTTTGGAAATGTAAATTTATATTTCAAACTGACATGCTACAGAAAAATATAGAAATAATCGACTTTAAACCTTTTTTGGGTGAAATTATTAGTGGCCTAAGACTTTTGCATATATATAGGCCACTTCATTCATTCATTCATTCATTTTTCTTCGGCTTAGTCCCTTTATTCATCAGGGGTCGCCACAGGAGAATGAACAGCCAACTTATCCAGCATATGTTTTACACAGCGGATGCCCTTCCAGCTGCAACCCAGGACTGGGAAACACCCATACACACTCATTCTCTCACACACACACACACACTCATACACTACAGGCAATTTAGTTTACTCAATTCACCTATAGCGCATGTCTTTGGACTGTGGGGGAAACCAGAGCACCGGGAGGAAACCCACACCAACACGGGGAGAACATGCAAGCTCCACACAGAAATGCCAACTGGCCCAGCCGGGACTCAAACCAGCGGTCACACCATCTTGCTGTGAGGCAACAGTGCTAACCACTGAGCCACCGTGTCGTATAGGCCACTTATATATATATATATATATATATATATATACACACACACACACACACACAAACACATACACACAATCTATTTATCTAAGTTTATTATATTTTACATTTTTGGAGTTACATTACTAGCCAAATGTATGGACAACAATATTGTGAAATATTACAATTTAATATGAAATATTACATCATTTTGTAATTAATATTGAAACGTGTCATTTATTCTTGTTTCCAAGCTGAATTGTCAGCATCATTTCAGAAATTATTGTAATATGCTGATTTGATGCTCAAGAAACATTTATGATTATTATCAATGTTGAAAACTTCCACATTTTTGTGAAAGCTGTGATATATTACCTTTCAAACATTCTAGTCAGTAAAAAAAAAATGTTTTGCATGATTAAGCACCAATAACACCCATAAAGCATCAAATCACCATATTAGAAAGATTTCTGAAAGATCACAAGACACTAAAAACTCCAGCAATGATGCTGAAAATGTAACTTTGCATCACAGGAATGAATGTCCACTCTAAAATATATATTCACATGCATTTACTGTATTTTGGATTAAATGAACGCAGCCCATTTGAGCAGAAGTGACTTCATACAGAAACACTGAGAAAATGTTATGTTTCCAAACTGTTGACCTGTAGTGTAGCTTTTATATTAAAATTTTACATTGTTTTTTTTCTTACGTTTTAGTTTTGTTGTTATATGCTTTTGCATTACTTAATCATTAAAAAAAAAAAAAAAAAAAAGCTGATTAATTGTTATTTAATTTTTGTAATTCTACAATTAGTTCCCAAGGTAGCATTTATAATTCAAAACGTTTTTATTATTTCAGATATATTTCACATGACAAAAAAAAAAGACTTGTAATAATTTAAATTGACCAAAACAACAGTGATACTATCAAAATTACACATCAAAAAGTAATTAAAATTACATATCTAACAGCAAAGAAAAAAACATCATACAGGTTTAAAACAACACAAGGATGAGTAAATATACCAGAATTTAAAAAGACAGTTCACCCAAAAGCGATAATTCTGTCATCATCCTTTACTTGTTTTAAACCTTTATGAGTTTATTTCTTCCGTTAACACAAAAGATAAAAGAAATCAGTTATTAGAAATTAGTTATTAAAACTATTATGTTTAGAAATGTGTTCAAAAATATCGTCTTTCCATTAAACAGAAATTGGGAAAATAAATATACTGGGGGGCTAATACGTCAGGAGGGTTAATAATTCTGACTTCAACTGTATAACTCCAGCTAAAGTTACAGATCTTACATCGATTTACATACAATATACATCTAAATATTTACTATGCGAACTGTTCTGATCTCTGATAGATGAATATGGCCATATTAGCCTATATGTTATTCCCACTATGGAAGTCAATGGTTACAGGTTTCCAACTTTCTTCAAAACATCTTCTTAAGTGTTCAACAGGAAAAAAGAAACCCATAAAGGTTTAAAACCACTTGAAGATAAATAAATAGTGAATACATTTTAAGTTTTGGGTGAACTATGCCTTTAAGATTTTTGGGGTGAGCCAACTATTTAACAGCAACACTATTACTCCGAACAAAGCTCAAGCATACATTTAAGTAGAGCTCAAAATAAAAAACTAAAGCTACAATTCCTTCTAGATGTTTCTCCTACCAGTCAGAGCGTCCAGTGAACGTCTCCTCCATCTTCACACCCACAGGAACCTCTTGTCATCATATGAGGGTTTATTTAATCCAAAAACAAACCTTTCGGTGACCTTTCCTCAAGCTAGCGTAAGTGTTTTATGTAATGTGCTCTTACTGGACTCTTTTAACGCCTCAAAAAACCTGAATTAAATCTGAATATAAGTAAGAAAGTTAGTCAGCACTATAAGCCACCAAATATACTACACACAAAGTGCGTCTTCCACCTGTCCAGTGCTGTGTCGTCATGATGATACTCGCTGCCCATTGGTCAGTTAGAGGAATCCCTTCCCAGGATACAGCGGATTAAATTGGATTGTGGGGAATCTGATGGCAGATCATCCGCGCTTTCGGTAAACACCCGACTGTCGCGTCTTTTTCCCCGGTCACATTTTAGTCTGGTTGTGTCTGCGGGGCAGGTGCTGTGTGTGCCTTTGTTCTGTTCATGCTTTTGTGAGATCATATTAAAGATTATTTCCCGAGACCCAGGTGAAAAGGCCACGGTCGCGGTGCATTGTGGGGCTTTGAGGTAGACAGGGCGTACAGGGCTATAAATAAACCCCAATCTGCAGACGCCAGCTCACATATATTAGGACACGTCGTGAAGTGAAGTAGTGAAGTATCTCTTTTAAGGGGGATATTTAGGTCTTTTCGTGGAGATGAAAATATTATCACAGATTGTATGAATGATGAATCAGATTGTACATGAAGTGAACAACTATTGAGATAAAACAAGATATTTTGGTGTGCTGCTCCATCTACTGGACAGTCAGAGCAATTTGTTTATCATGCACATTTATGAAAGGCCCATATACACCAGACTGATCTGGGTCAAATATGATGGAGCATAACATAAAAGTGTGACAAACCACTGGAGGTCGCCATTAACAGCATTCTTTTCAGCTAACCGAGAAAACAGACTTTTATATTAATATATTGTGTTCTAATGTATGCTTTTGTATGTGGTTTCCATAAGGAAACATATTATGGTCATTTAAAGTAGGCTAAAAGTGTTTTTGAGCCATATTATAATCAAGTGAGCTACTTGAATTAATCTATTGTGATGGCCAGTTCGTGCCTTCCCTTAGTAACCTTTTTATTGACGTTTATATATTAGCCTGTATTTCCAGAAACATTTGGGAAAATAAAGCTGATTAAAATGGGAGTATACAGTTAATAACACAACAATTATAGGCTAGTAATATAACAAATGACCCAAATAGTACTTTTCAACAGCATAGGGTACATTATACTGCAATACAGCACAGTTTACTGAAGTAAAAACTAAAGTATTCTACAGTATTTATTACAGTTTTTATTAGGCTACTACTAGGCTATTCTGTAGTGTTCATAAACAAAGGTGTAGCCTAAATAGTATAATATACAGTATAATATACTTTATAGTATGGTTCAAAACACTATAGTATTTACTATAAATTACTATAGCCTACTATTTTGTTTAATTTGTGTTGTTTTTGCTACGAAATGCTTAGTAATTTTGATCTCCCGCCAAAACAGACGTCCATCGATTCCATTGTCAGTCAGATATAGCTAGGCCTACTGCAATACACCACAGTTTACTGAAGTAAAAACTAAAGTATTCTACAGTATTAGTTTTTTAGTTCACTATTTGGCCACTACAGTAAGCTATTCTGTAGCATTCATAAACAAAGTTGTAAATAGTATAATATACAGTATAATATACTTTATATTATGGTTCAAAACACTATAGTATTTACTATAAATGACTATAGCCTAGTATTTTGTTTAACTTGGGTTGTTTTTGCTACAAAATGCTTAGTAATTTTGATCTCCCGCCAAAACAAACGTCGCCATCGATGCTATTGTCAGTCAGATAAGCGTATCTCTGCCGAATCCGCAGCCTTTTTTTCCCACATTTTTTAACTGAAATTGATGTATTAAATCTCTTCGATTGGTTAAAAACAAGAAAAGTGATCGATTCTTGGAATATTACAATAATTATTTTGAAAATATTACGGAAGCATAAGTCCTCCTTTCCTCTTGCTGTATTTGTGTTATTTATTTTTTAGGGGCTTTTCACCTTTATTTGGATAGGAAAGTGGAGATTACAGTCAGGAAAGAATTTGGAGCAGAGCAAGGATCGGCAAAGGACCTCGAGCCGGGAATCAAACTCGGGTCGCCGTGAGCACCTCAGTACACATGTCGGCACACTTCACCACTAGGTTATTGGCGCCGACGTGTTATATATTTTTATCAGTATTCTTTTTGATCTAACTCTTTTTTTCCTTTTTTACTGTTTTATATGTATTTATAATATTATGCAACTTGCTCTGTTAAGTTACTATCATTGTTACTATCATCACTGTCATTTTTTCTATAGGTTTGATTTTGTATGTTTGTTATTGAAGCATAATAATAAATAAAAAAACTATAAAAAATAAAATAAATAAAAGATATGCGTAGCTGAAGTGCAATAAAAAGAACAAAACATCGTCCAAAAGTGAACAGTTTGTCACAAAATGTCTACATGTGAATGTAAATGCATTATGTGAGATTTCGATCACATTTTGTCATCTCTTTATTTTATTGACGAAAAAAATAACTCTAATATCCCATTTAGCACATTAAATTAGCCTGCCTAATTCAGTGTATTATATATTTAATAATAATGTTTATAATATATTATAAAGTATACTAAAAACAATTCAAACTACTTTTTTAACAATTTTTACCTGTTAAAAAGCCTGTCTTGTGGCGTCCTCTACTGATTCTTTTAGGGAAGAATAATCTCCCTTAAAGAGATAGTTCTTTAAAATGTTTCTTACTATTTACTCACACACACTCAAGTGGTTGAATATATTTATGAATTTCTTTTTATTCTTTTTTTATTCTGAAGAATGTTGGAAAAAAGCTGCCATTGACATCCACAGCAGGAACAATAAATACTATAGGAGTCAATGGTTACTGGTTTCCAGCTTTCTTTAAACTATCTTTTATTTAGGTTCAACAGATAGGTTTGGAACAAAGTGGACAATAAGTTAATGATGACAGAATTAACATTTTTGGGTGAACTATCCCTTTAATATGCAAATAGCCATAGTTTTACTAGGCTACAAAAACGAGAGAGAAACATTAACCACAAATTAACAGTAGTGCTGCTACCCCATAGTTTAACCGTGGTATATGTAGTTAACTAATCATACAAATAAACTGGTTGTCAATACACCACGGTTACTTTTACTATAATAAAACCACGGCTAATTTCCATTGAATAAACAGAAAAATACACTGAAAAAAAAGATTCATTGGATTTACTCAATTTGTTATGAAAGTTGCATGTCAGAGCATGTGTAGTACTCACTGGAAACAGTTTTAAACACTTTAAAGTCAACAAAAGTCGCACCAAAGCAATTTTGTGTGGACCGAGTCACCTCTTCAAAGTCCATAAGAAAGTTGTAAAAGCCCCAAAAATAAAACAAAAAAGTCTAGCGTATTTGACTTGGCTGAACAGATTTTACAGTTTGAGTTTTTTTTATAGCTTGTCCTTTAATCATTCGGTCCAAAAAAGGTGACCCGATTTTTGAAGGGTATGACTTTATATGCAAGTGAAAATAAATAAATAAATAAATAAATAAATAAATAAATAAATAAATAAATAAATAAAATGGATATAATTCTTAACAAATGCAGAGTTTAGAATTGTGTTGGAAGAAAGCACGGATAAAGGGAAAGCTCACCCAAAAAGTCAAATTCTGTCATTTACTCGATCGCTACAAGAAATATTTTGAAGAATGCTGGAAATTACAAGCCACTGATATACATAGCTTTTTATTTATTTTTCCTAGTATGGGTGTCAATGTTAACGTTCTTTTTTTTAAGGTAAGTAGTTGCAAACAATTTATATGAGCTGAATTTAAACAAACAAATTAAGTTGAACATTACTAAATTTGTTTAAATTCAGCCCATATAAATTGTTTTCCACCACTTAACTGAAAAAATTTTGTAAGTTCAATGAATCATTTGTTTTCAGTGTAACAAACTATTTAAATTATAAGAGTTAATTTTCCCATACAAATTGTTAAAATTTTTACTTAAAAAGGACAAACAAGGACGTGTTGTTGGTTTCAAAACATAATTTATTTAATAACAAACAAATTGATTCTCTGAAAATCAATAGCAATTTACAATGAGCTAACAGCCCTAAACTCTGAAAATTACATTTTTAATACAATTAGCCTACTATCCCATTGCAAATACACACAACCAGATCTTACTTCACTAAAAAAAAATGAAATTATGAATGATCATTTCAGATATGAATAATGAAGACGCATGATTTTCTAGACTGCGAGTAGCTTGAAAGGAATCCAACATCGCAACTAAATCTGACAGCTAATTTCAGAATTCAATCACCCAGATATCAAAGACATATCTAATCAAATAAGAAACGGACAGAGCATTAAACATGAGAGTTCTCCTGAGATAAACACAGATTTTCTTATCAAGCTGAGCAATGAGGTTTTTTGTGCTTGTGGATGTTTTCTGAGTGCTGAGTCTCAGCACTGACCCGAGAGCAGTCTTATTAACACCTCCCCGTCTTCTGAACACTAGACTGTTGATCCAGAATATCACAGACAATAACAACTATGATGATTTCATGGCTCAGGTTTCATTAAGCATTGCAGGAAACTAATAAAGAGTAAAAATCTTCATCTTGATAATGTTTTCCTTTGTCCACTTGCTGCTCCAGTTCATATTCATCTATCAGAGATCAGAACAGTTCACATGGTAAATATTTAGATGTAAATCATATATAAATCGATGTAAGATCTGTAACTTTAACTGGAGTTGAAGTCAGAATTATTAGCCCCCCTGTATATTTATTTTCCCAATTTCTGTTTAATGGAAAGAAGATTTTTTTCAACACATTTCTAAACATTCATCATTCATTCATTTTCTTTTCGGCTTATTCCCTTTATTAATCTGGGGTCGCCACAGCGGAATGAACCGCCAACTTATCCAGCATATGTTTTACGCAGCGGATGCCCTTCCAGCCGCAACCCATCATTGGGAAACATCCATACACACTCATTCACTACGGACAATTTAGCTTACCCAATTCCCCTATAGCGCATGTCTTTGGACTGTGGTGGAAACCGGAGCACCCGGAGGAAACCCACGGCAACACGGGGAGAAATTTCTAAACATAATAGTTTTAATAACTAATTTCTAATAACGGCAGCACAGTGGCGCAGTGGGTAGCACAATCGCCTCACAGCAAGAAGGTCGCTGGGTTAAGCCCCGGTTGAATCAGTTGGCGTTTCTGTGTGGAGTTTTGCATGTTCTTCCTGTGTTTGCGTGGGTTTCCTCCGGGTGCTCCGGTTTCCCCCACAGTCCAAAGACATGCGGTACAGGTGAACTGAATAAGCTAAATTGTCCATAGTGTATGTGAGTGTGTGCAAGAGTGTGTGGGTGTTTCCCAGTGTTGGGTTGCGGCTGGAAGGGCATCCGCTGCGTAAAACATGTGCTGGATAAGTTGGCGGTTCATTCCGCTGTGGCGACCCCTGATTAATAAAGGGACTAAGCCGAAAAGAAAATGAATGAATGAATTTCTAATAACTGATTACTCTTTGATGACAGTACATAATATTTTACTAGATATTTTTCAAGATAGTATTCAGCTTAAAGGGCATTTTAAAGACTTAACTAGGTTAATTAGGCAAGTTAGGGTAATTAGTCAAGTCATTATATAATGATATTCAAGTACAAAAAATATTGCTTAAGGGGGGCTAATAAAAATAAAAAATAAAAATAAAAACTGCTTTTATTGTAGCTGAAATAAAACAAATAAAACTTTCCTTGCTCCCTATAAAATTCCTTGCTCTGTTAAACATCATTTGGGAAATATATATAAAAAAAGTAAAAAATTAAATAAAATAAGAATCACAGGAGGGCTAATAATTGTATAACTTCAACTGTATACAGTTAAAGGCACAATTGTTAGCCTTCCTGTGAAATATGAATCCTTTTATAAATATTTCCCAAGTGCTGTTTAATGGCCTCACATGGTTGCCCACTGAAGCTAAGCAGGGCTGCGCCCGGTCAGTACCTGGATGGGAGACCACATGGGAAAGCTAGGTTGCTGCCGGAAGTGGTGTTAGTGAGGCCAGCAGGGGGCGCTCAACCTGTGGTCTGTGTGGGTCCTAACGCCCCAGTACATTGATGGGGACTCTATACTGCTCAGTGAGCGCCGTCTTTCGGATGAGACGTTAAACCGAGGTCCTGACTCTCTGTGGTCATTAAAAATCCCAGGATGTCCTTCGAAAAAGAGTAGGGGTTTACCCCGGCATCCTGGCCAAATTTGCCCACTGGCCTCTGTCCATCATGGCCTCCTAACCATCCCCATATCATAATTGGCTTCATCACTCTGTCTCCTCTCCACCAATCAGCTGGTGTGTGGTGTGCGGTCTGGCGCAATATGGCTGCCGTCGCGTCATCCAGGTGGATGCTGCACACTGGTGGTGGATGAGGAGATTCCCCCTAATATGTAAAAGCGCTTTGAGTGTATAGAAAAGCGCTATATAAATGTAAGGAATTATTAATTATTATTATTATTATTATTAATGAGATTTTTTTCAACATATTTTTAAACCGTTTTAATAACTAATTTCTAATATCTATTTCATTTGTCTTTGCCATGATGACAGTACGTAATATTTTACTACACTGTAAAAAATATGAGCAGTTTTTGTATTTAGTGATTCACAAGTGTTTTCCGTTTATTTGTGGTTGTGAATTGCATTATGAGAGCTTGATCTCTGCTCTGTCGACTTTTGATGTTGAAAATTCAACTCTACAGTTTAACAAAGTGACTTTTATTGACATTTTAGTAGTTTGAAATAATATAATGTATAAGAAATAATAAATAGAGAAATAAATCTGTAAAATAAGAAAAAATGTACTGGCAGTATATTACAAGGTTTTTGTAGTGTAATATACAACACCAACCCTGACAATATCACTTTAAACTATTACAAATGTTAATAAATATCACATTTTCGAACTTTTCAAGGTTAAAAGTTGTTGGAAGAAAGATCAAGATCCCATAATGCAATTCAAAAGCATAAATAAATGGGGAAAGATAAAAAATAAAAACATGAACACAAAATACGGAAATACGGATTTTTTTACAGTGTAGTTATTTAGCAAGATACTAGCATTCAGTTTAAAGTACAATTTAATGGCTTAACTAGGTTAATTAGATTAACTAAGCAAGTTAGGTTAATCACCCAAATCATTGGACAAAAGTGGTTTGTTCTGTAGCCAATAGATTTTTTAATTCCAGCCAAACTAAAATAAACAAAACTTTCTGCAAAAGAAAAAAACATAATAGGAAACACTGTGAAAATGTCCTTGCTCTTTTAAACATCACTTGGGAAATATTTGAAAAAGAATTAAAATTGCACAGAAGGGCTAATAATTTTGTCTTTAACTGTTCATTTGTCACTTACTATGACATCACTTCCTTTGACTCTTCTCCTTCCTCCCGTCCTGGTGGTCGTTTATGTTGGCTGTCATCCTCAGCTTAAAACACAAACACATATTCACTTCACAAGGGTTTCACCAAATGAACGTAGTGTCAATATTGATCAAAATAAAGGGATTGTTTACCCAGTGGCAGCCCCTCAATTTCATCCAGGAGATTGACAGTTGAGGTTGCAGAGCCCAGACTAAGAGGAAGTCAAGGGTTAAATGAACTACTGGTTCAATACCATTTATAAAATGCCCCTGTTATGCTATTTTGAAAGTCCTACAAACTGGTGTGAGCAGGAAAACCGACTGGAAATACTGACAACTAGGGCTGCACGATATTGGAAAAATCGGACATTGCGATATTTTGTTTTGCTGTGATATATATATATATATATATATATTGCGGTATGAATATAATTTCGCCAGTTTCACCTATTTGGAAAGAATTAATTCATTTCGATCAACTGGGATGATCAAGTCTTTTTCTATGCAGTGCATTTGCATAAAAGATAATAAATTACAAGCATATATAAATACGATGGAGCAAAAATAAACAATGGTTTATGGTTTTCCGGGGAGTCCAACAGTATTCAAGTACAGAAATTGAACATTCATTCATTGTCCTTCGGCTTTGTCCCTTATTTATCAGGGGTCGCCACAGCGGAATGAACCGCCAACTATTCCGGCATATGTTTTACACAGCGGATGCCCTTCCAGCCGCAACCCAGTACTGGAAAAACACCCATACACTCTCACATTTACACACACTCATACACTACCATCAATTTAGTTCATCCAATTCACCTATAGCACGTCTTTGGACTGTGAGGGAAACCGGAGCACCCAGAGGAAACCCACGCCAACACGTGGTGAACATGCAAACTCCACACAGAAATGCCAACTGGTCCAGCTGGGACTCGAACCAGCGACCTTCTTGCTGTGAGGCGACAGTGCTAACTACTGAGCCACCGTGCCGCCCACAAATTTAACAATCAAACGTAAAATGACATGGTCATCATTGTATAAATAATAAAAAAACAATAATATCTTTATCTTTTAATATTTAATAAATAATCTAATCCTGCGATGTGACTATTGCAGATACACACATTGCAAAATCGATGCTCAAACGATATATTGTTCAGCCCTACTGACAACTCATTTCAGATTTGCATCTTTCTTTTGGTTCACCACAAATTTTCTGTCACAAAGACCTACATTAGACACTTAATAAAAGGTAAGATCTAAACAAAGCATATGGTGCACTTTATTACAGGATTTTTAACCTTCAAAAATTGCTTTTTTTTTTGTTAGTGCATATTACAACTATCAGATAAAAAAAAATCATATACAGTTGAAGACAATATGATTTGGAGAGAAGATTTTTTTTCAGTTTCCCAGTACTGGGTTGCAGCTGGAAGGGCATCCGCTGCGTAAAACATATGCTGGATAAGTTGGCGGTTCATTCCACTGTGGCGACCCCAGATAAATAAAGGGACTAAGCCGAAGGAAAATGAATGAATGAAAGATTTTAATCAACACATTTTTAAACATAATAGCCTTAATAAATAATTTCTAATAACTAATTGCTTTTGTGATGGCACAGTGGTTAGCACTGTTCCCTCACAGCAAGAAGGTCGTTGGTTTGAGTCCCGGCCATACCTGTCAACATTGGGATGTGAAAATAAGGGATATGCTCATTTAAGACAAAATTTGTTGTGTTTAAAGAAAACCCACCAAGATCGACATGTTTTGATGTTGTTATTATTATTATTATGTGTATATGCCTGTTCAAACACACACCCAAAAGCCAGAATGTCCACTTTGGTTCCGCTTCAAATCGCATGTACAGAATCCGTTTGGGAAACAGCGTCTATTTATCACTATAGAGCGCGTCTGACAGTCACGCACCGCTACATGAACAGACTGTTTTTTTGCATAGGGGCAACGGTGCCTCTAATGAAAAGGAAGGTAATCGTGCCGTTTTTATATTTATTTCAAAGTGTTTTTATGCCTAAATAAAATGAAAGCACAGAACAGATTCACATTTAAGAGCAGGGGGCGTCCCCTGGTGGTTTGGCGGTATGGGTTGTGTATAGGGAGGATCGGCTCTTTAAAGTTTATTGCCACCCTTCATAGACAGATTAAAAATACGGGAGAAATATGGGAAAATACCTTTACGGGATGATAGCGGGATAGAACTGTAAAATACGGGAGAATCCCGTGAAAAGCAGGAGGGTTGACAGGTATGGTCCCGGCTGGGTCAGTTGGCATTTCTGTGTGGAGTTTGCATGTTCTCCCTGTGTTCGCTTGGGTTTCCTCAGGGTGCTCCGGTTTCCCCCACAGTCCAAAGACATGCGCTATAGGTGAATTGGGTAAACAAAATTGGCCATAGTGTCTGAGTGAATAGTTGGCGTTTCATTCCGCTATGGCGACTCCTGATAAATCGGGGACTAAGCCGAAGGAAAATGAATGAATAATTGCTTTTGTCTTTGCCATGATGACAGATTATTTTACTCGCTATTTTGCAAGATACTGTTGTTCAGCTTAAAGTGAACTTTAAATGCTTAATACGTGAATAATTAGGTTAACTATGCAAATTATTGGTGGTTAACAGTGGTTTGTTCTGTATCCAATCAAAAAAATTATAATTCTAAGAGGGGCTAATAATATTGACCTTAGCCATTTTTTTATGTTTTTAAATATACATATTCTTTTATTCCCGCCAAACTAAAAGAAATGACTTTCTCCAGTAAAAATCCCTTGCTCTGTTAAACATCGCTTGGAAAATATTTGATAAAGAATTAAAATTTCACAGGAGGGTATATGTGTAGTTGAAGTCAAAATCATTCGCCCTCCAGTGAATTTTTGTTTCTTTCACAAATATTTCCCAAATGATGTTTAACAGAGCAAGGAATTTTTCACAGTATTTCCTATAATATTTTTTCTTCTGGAGAAAGTCTTATTTGTTTTATTTCAGCTAGAATGATTTTAATTTTTTAATTTTCTATTTTAAGGTCAATATTATTAGCCCCCTTAAGCAATTTTTTTTTCGATTGTCTACAGAACAAAAAACTATTATACAATGACTTGCCTAAATACCCTAACTTGCCTAGTTAACCTAGTTAAGCCTTTAAATGTCACTTTAAGCTGAATACTAGCATCTTGAAAAATATCTAGTCAAATATTATGTGCTGTCATCATGGCAAAGATAAAAGAAATCAGTTATTAGAAATGAGTTATTAAAACTATTATGTTTAGAAATGTGTTGAAAAAATCTTCTCTCCGTTAAACAGAAATTGGGAAAAAAATATACAGGGGGCTAATAATTCTGACTTCAACTGTATACACACACACACATGCACGTTAGCATTGACTTCTCTACACAACATACATAGGCGCAACCCTCTGGCAGTGACTGTCAAGGCTGGAAATATGAGCAGGATATGACTGATGTTTGGCCAGAGCTCGCTTTTTAGACTTCTTCCTTCTGGTCTTCTCCGAGAATGATCGAGCAATTTCAAAAAGCTTCTTCCTTGTGGCTGTGGAAGGAATAATACAGCAGTCAGAAAGGACATAGATCTTGAGTTAAACGATAAACGTGCTTCAGCTTTGGCTCTACTTCCTTACATTTGCCCATGTGCTTGAGTTTCTCCAGGAATAAGGCATCATCAGAAACAGACGAACAGGCCTCCTCAGAGCCGCAGTTATCACCTATATGAAGAGCAAGAGCACGTCAACATTACTGTCCACATACTGTATATTTCTGCAGAGGAAAAAATAAATGATGAGAGAATTAAAAGGTAAGTAGACAAAAACAATCCAGATAACGTATTTGCAGTTTCTCACTTGGAATCGTTTGTGTACAGCTGAAGTCAGAATTATTAGCCCTGCTGAATTATTAGCCACCCGGTATATTTTTGTCCCCAATTTCTGTCTAATGGTAAGAAGATTTTTTCAACACATTTCTAAACATAATAGTTTTAATAACTAATTCTAATAACTGATTTCTTTTACCTTTGCCATGATGACAGTACATGATATTTTAGTAGATATTTTTCAAGATACTAGTATTCAGCTTAAAGTGACATTTAAAGGCTTAACTAGGTTACATAGGCAAGTCACTGTATAATTATGGTTCGTTCTGTAGACAATCGAAAGAAAATATTGCTTATGGACTAAGGAGGTAATAATATTGACCTTAAAATTGATTTTTTTAAAATAAAACCTACTTTTATTCTAGCCGAAATTAAACAAATAAGACTTTCTCCAGAAGAAAAAAACATTATAGGAAATACTGTGAAAAATTCCTTGCTCTGTTAAACATTCATTCATTCATTCATTCATTTTCTTTTCGGCTTAGTCCCTTTATTAATCTGGGGTCACCACAGCGGAATGAACCGCCAACTAATCCAGCATATGTTTTACGCAACGGATGCCCTTCCAGCCACAACCCATCACTGGGAAACATCCATACACACTCATTCACACACATACACTACGGACAATTTAGCCTACCCAATTCACCTATAGCGCATGTCTTTGGACTTGTGGGGGAAACCGGAGCACCCGGAGGAAACCCACGTGAACACGGGGAGAACATGCAAACTCCACACAGAAACGCCAACTGACCCAGCCGAGGCTCGAACCAGTGACCTTCTTGCTGTGAGGCGAACGTGCTACCCACTGCGCCACCGTGCAGCCCCTGTTAAACATCATTTATGAAATATTTGAAAAAGAAAACAAAAATTCACAGGAGGGCGAATAATTTTGACCAGCTGTATGCCACTTTTTCCAAACTCTTCACTTGGTCTATGACACACACAGCCGTCTATGAGGGCTAAATTGTGGTTCATTTATCATTGCTTTGGCACAAATTGGATTCAGTGGGTACATTGTGGAAGTTCAGACAAACACCAAAAACAGTCAAAACCTACAGTACCTACAGGCCAATTAGCATTTCTTCACACAATACTGTAAAACTTAAATCTCAAATTCAGAATTACATATATAACTATAGTGCTCAGCATAAATGAGTACACATCCTTTTGAACATGAATATTTTTATCAATTTCTCAGTAGCCAATATGTTTTGGTGCATTTAAACAAGAGAGTTTTATTAAACTTAAGTTTGGTCACTGAACATCTTCAGAAATTAAAAGATAATACACTTACATTCAAATGAGTTACTTCCAAAAAAGAAGAAATAGATAAACTACAACATTTCAACAAAAGTAATTTTTTTATTTAATTTTATAGATTTTTCCTGTTTATTAAAATTGTATTTAATACTTCCAGTTTTATATGTATATATTTATACACTTTCCTTAGCACAGAAAAAAATTATTCATTCTAATGTACAGCAACAATCCTTTTTTTCTGTGCTAAGGAAATACAATCATACACTTTTACCATGATTTACAGAATTCAAATTTTGACATTTATTTTTATAGCATTTCTTTATGCCTAAAAGTAGATTTCAGTTGCATTCAACATGCTTTCTATGTATATAAAATCATCTGTGTACATTTAATTCGATTTAAACTCGATATTTTTTACTCTGTTATCTATACAAAAGGGAACGGCTTTAAATTATTTTGTGAATTAATCCTTTGATGACCTTTGATGATCAGAAAATCAGAGATGGTGTGCATTAAGACCAGTCCACTGGTTATTTCAGGTATCTGATCACAAGATGGGCGTCATGGTGGTGCAGTGGGTAGCACAATCGCCTCACAGCAAGAAGGTCGCTGGTTCGAGCCTCGGCTGGGTCAGTTGGCATTTCTGTGTGGAGTTTGCATGTTCTCCCCATGTTCGCGTGGGTTTCCTCCGGGTGCTTCGGTTTCCCCCACAAGTCCAAAGACATGCGCTATAGGTGAATTGGGTAAGCTAAATTGATCGTAGTGTATAAGTGTGTGTGTGAATGAGTGTGTATGGATGTTTCCCAGTGGTGGGTTGCAGTTGGAAGGGCATCCGCTGCATAAAACATATGCTGGATAAGTCGACCCCTGATGAATAAAGGGACTAAGCCGAAAAGAAAATGAATGAATGAATGAATGAATGAATGATCACAAGATCTGTTCATTCATTTTCCTTTGACTTAGTCCCTTTATTCATCAGGGGTCGCCACAGTGGAATGAACCGCCAACTATTCCAGCATATGTTTTACACAGCGCCAACCCTTCCAACTGCAACCTAGTACTGGGAAACATCCATACACATTCATTCACACACACACACGCACGCACGCACACACACACACAACGGCCAATTTAGTTTATTCAATTCACCTATAGCGCATGTCTTTGGACATTGGGGGAAACCGGAGCACCCGGAGGAAACCCACACCAACACGGGGAGAACATGCAAACTCCACACAGAAATGCCAACTGGCCCAACTGGGACTCAAACCAGCATCCTTCTTGCTGTGAGGTGACAGTGCTAACCACTGAGCCACCGTGCCACCCACAAGATCTGGTGATAGATGAAGTTTTTTGTTCCTCATCAAGGAATGTGTTTTCATCCTAGTTTATTAGCATGTCTGTATCGCATACAAGTCTGTCCTTTTTTGTACACTTTTATGATTTTAGGCATAATGTTTTGTTTCTATCCTGCAGTTCTTTTATGCAGTATGCCAAAATGTGCATAAAAACACACTGATGGAAACAAAGCTGGTGTTTGCATGGCTGATGGATGAAGATGAAGGGAATCTACCTTCGGCTGAGTTCTCCGTGCAAGCAGATGAATGACCACACTGTGTGTTCTCACACCCCTGACGATCTAAAACAGCAGGTAACAGAGTCACTGAGGACAGGTGGAGACCAGCCAAACACACAGCACTGTGTTAGAAATGAATGCTGCTTACACACACACACACACACACATAAACATACACATGTATACACTCACACACACACATATATAAACATACATGTATGCACACGCACATAAACATACAGATGCACGCACACACGCATGCACGCACACACACACACTTGTGCGCAAACATACAAACACACACACAAACATGCTCATGCACACTCCGGCACGACACCCACACACAAACACACACGAGTACATCCATATGCGTGCATACACGCTCACACATAAACATGCCCATGTATGCATGCACGCACACACATATATAAACATACACATGTATGCATGCACATGCATACACACACATACGCATGCATGCACACTTGCACGCAAACATACAAACACACAAACATGCACACACAAGCATACAAACACATATAGACATAAACATACACATGCACACACATGTATGCACGCACACACACACTTGCGCGCAAACATACAAACACACACACACACAAATATGCACACACAAACGTGCACCCACACACACACGCACACCCACATGCACACACAAACAAACATGTACATGTATGCACGCACATAAAAACATACACATGTATGCATGCACACGCATACACATACTTGTGTATTTATTTATTTTTTTTATTTTTTTTCCTTCACTTTCGCCAATTGGTGAAGTTCGTTCCTCGCCGCTGTCGCCACTGGCTTGCATGGTTCGGGACCTGTAGAGCTGCGCATCGATGGATTTGCTCTTCAGTGTTTGGACTCTCAGCAGTGAAAATTAAACCACACTGAACTGAACTTAAACTCTAAAAACTGAACGGACACCATTCCAATTCACTATAATCTTCTATGTGAAGCTGCTTTGACACAATCTACATTGTAAAAGCGCTATAGAAATAAAGATGAATTGAATTGAATTGAACTTGCACGCAAACACACGTACATGCACACACAAACACGCAAATACAATCACGCACACACAAACACACACCCATATGCGTGCAAGCACAGCGATATGTACACACATATAAACACACACATAAACATACACATGTATGCATGCACACACATGTACATGCATACACACGCACACCCATATGCGTGCACACACACACACTGGCATGCACACAAACAAAAAATTCTTCAAGAAATTCCAGACTTTCTTCCAATTGGCTGCATGCTTGTTATGAGGTCTGCCTTCATCCAATCAACAAGCAACGGACTGAACCAAGTCTCCACCCTACATTTACACATAAACTTCTGGGGTTCGTTTAAAATGCATTTTAGGTAGAACGATGAGAGCGATGGTTTACAAATGTGAGAATGAAAAACATTGCAAATCTTTTAGCAATTACAAAGAGGAACAGAATTCAAAATGTAGTACCTAAATCCATTTATTGGTATGGCACTTCTCATAATACATATCTTTTTTTTGCAAAAGCAGGTTAGGGGAAGAAGAAATCTTATGGGAAAACAGGAGGTTGCACCCAAATAGTGGTAAAGACTGCAGAAAAGATGCTTGACTGCAATGTTGGTTTATGAATTTTCTCTTTACCATGAATGACAGGTTTTTCTCACATGGAGAATTTCAAACATTATTTCATCAGAAGTGAAGTATGTTTGAAAAACGGGTGTTTGCGTGACAGTGTGTCTGCTCTTGTGTGTTACTGACCTAGTTATGCTACAGCTTTTCGGGAACATTTCTGAAAAATAAATATCTTTCACCATAGCAACTAGATTTACCTCAAATAAAATTCAAATTTTTTTTTTATGTAATAAATGAAACTTTCATTCAGCTGAATTGAGAGATTAATGTTCGATATTAATAAAATCTGTAAAATCAATTCATTATAATTTTAATTCACTCTAGTTATATTCTCAGGATTTACTTGATTTATTAGGTTTGTGGGTTAATTAGGTAAAATGTTTGATTTATATTTGGGTTTGTTTGTTCAGTAAAGGTCTAATAACAGTTTTCCCAATATTGTCATTTATTTTATGGTATAAATATTAAGGCTTTTCATATGTTGTGATTGATAATCAGGGTCATTCCATCAAATAAAGTTTTTTTCTGAATGTAAATCATTGATATAAACAAAATTAAATTGATATAAAAATGAATTTAAACATGTCTGCTCTAAATCAAGGGTTGCCAAACTTTTCAACCCATGAACCCCAAAATAACAATGCCAGTGACTCGTGACCCCCAATATCCTCTGAGGTGGTTATAAATATATGAACCTTCCACACAACGCTGCACACATACCAATAGGCCCAAGTCTATTCATTGTTTAATTTTGGAGAATGCCACTTGGAGACCATCCTCCATGTTCAGTTGTGGCCTGTATTTATTTTTAATGTACGTGAGTGCCTTAAAGGTGCTCTAAATGACAACATTTTTATTTTAAATTTTGAATTTCATCATATGGTTTGGATCAAATATCCCCAGAAGTGTGGAAATGCCAGTAAATGTTGACATTGTGGGGACATTTTATGTTTGCCATGAGAAAAAAAGGCTCAATTGTAAAACTGCCGAATGTTTTCAGTGAGGGTTTGGGGAAAGGAAGAATATACAGTCTGTACAATACTGTATAAAAATCATTACATCTATGGGGAAGACCCCACAGAGATAGCTGTGCAGGTGTGTGTGTGTCTGTGTATACCTATCTCCAGAGCTATGAGGAAGTCTCTGTTACGCTGCAGCTCTTTCATGAACTCCTGATTCTGCAGGAAAAGTGCGATTCGCTCATCCTCTAAGTACTGCTTCAACTTCCTGTCCTGTTCAGAGGGCCAAACGCCTCCTGACAAGGCACCGCTGCTGGACGAGAGCTGCGTCAGAGACGACAGCGATGAGGAGGAGGAGGACGAGGGCTGAGACAGGCTGCTCTGAGAGCGCTGTGGGCACACACACACATCAACAAACACAGTTTTAACTGAAATCACATCAAAAACATCAACCATCAAATGAGCTGATAGAATCGGATTGGTTTTAAACAGGGGGTCTCAAACTCAAATTGGCCATTGCAGTGACTGGCAACTCATAAGAGGGCCATTTTAACACGCAAGCACAAGAAGAAAGTGCAAACCTGATCTTTCTTTTTGTAAAACTATTCACATTCACTTAACATTTCATTCATTCATTTATTTTCCTTCGGCTTAGTCCCTTATTTATCAGAGGTCGCCACAGCAGAATGAACCGGCAACTATTCCAGCAAATGTTTCACACAGCGGATGCCCTTCAAGCCGCAACCCAGTACTGGGAAACACCCATACACTCTCATTCACACACATACACTACAGCCAATTTAATTCATCCAATTCACTTATAGACGTACACTGAGAGAAACCGAAAGTAAAACTAAACCGTATCTATAGTGGAGCACTTTAAATTTTCACTAGGTGGCGGATCAATCTTATTATATTTTTGACGTCAGCTGCGGACTGGAGGGAGGAGGAGAGGCTGTAAATGGCCCGTGGGCTGGCAGTTTGAAACCCCTGGTTTTAAAGCTAGTGAATTTAGACGTGTTTTTGAATCAAGATCTACAGTGCATCCGGAAAGTACCCAGCAAGCAATTTTGTGTTTAACAGATTCTTGGATAAAACAAGCCTAAATTTGGGCTGTCAGTGAAAATCTAATAGACGTCTAACACTGTGTCTTAACTACACGTGATGTGACACTGAGACATATCTTTTCCATGTTAAAAGGAGATTTGTCCTAAAAATCTGAAATGGCGATGCACAAAATTTCTGTTTTAGAAACAGTTTCTATTTCTCCGACGTCGCAGCTAAACAACAGCATAAACTACAATGACAATAATCATCTCAGGTACTGATTATGGGCTTTATTCAGTGTTAAAGTCTCAGCCAAACAACAGCATAAACTACAATGACAATGATCACCTCAGATACTGATTATGGGCTTTATTCAGTGTTAAATGCTACTAATGTGAGTTTAAACACCATTTTACGTGACATTTATTGCCATACTGAAAGCAGCAGCAGATAGTTCACCTTAGATCTTGAAAATAAAATAATAGCAAGTGGTTTGAAAATGAAGGTCATTTAACTTCTGAACTGGTCATTAACTTCTGAATCCGTAATTGAACAAACACCTGAGGAGATCTCTTTGCATAAAAGAATATTGAATTAAATTATAGCTAAAAATATGCATAATATGGTCACAATTTATACAAACTGAACCCAAAAGGGGTGTTTAAGACAATATGGGAACCGAAATATTTGAATCGAGATCTAAATGGTTTTGTTGTGAACACATGAAATGAAGGCATGATTTTAAAGCTCCCGTGAAGGGCTTTGAAATGTGCATTATTTTTTTCTATGTCTGACATAATCTCAACTGAAAAACATAGAGAGGGCGGGACATAGAGAAGCTCCTCCCCTTTAAAAAAAACAGCCAATAGCGTTTTATTTTTCTCACAGCTCTGCCAGTGAGAGTGGTTGAGCTCAAGCGCATCAAATGAAAAGCAAATGAGAAGCGTCTTGAGGGGGGCGGAACATGTCAGACACTACAGAGCATTTGATTGGTCAAGATTTTATGAGAAACTGAAGTATGAGGTGACGTGAAAAAAAAACGTTGATCCATTTAGGTGGAAGTAACAGACTGCAAGCTTTACATGTTTATATCAGTTTTATATCTTCTAAATGCAAATTTTGTCATTGTTTTGTAGCACACTAGCTTATAGATATCCTTGAAGAGTAACATACTGATACTAACATCTAAAAAACGTTATTTTAATTTCACTGGACCTTTAATACAGAATCATAGTTTCTGACTCTACCTGAAGACTGTCTGACTGCTGAGGCAGGATCCGCAGGAAGTCATCGGGGAGGTTGCCTAGTAAGGGTGGATTCCAGTTCCTGTATCTGCCCACCTGCTCATGTCCAGGAGGAGGATAGTCATTGAACCTGGCAAAATATTAATGAGCATAAAATCACATAAAATGTTTTTTATTGAGATCACACACTGATCAGTCCATGTTTCCATCCATGTATTTTTATGCAGATTTTACATAAGTAAAATGTATTACATATCTTGATGTATTAAGAAAAAAACAGATTTTTTTCTCATCAGATAATGTGATTGGACTAACCAGTGGCGTTGCTAGTGTAATGACGGTTTAAAGGGATATTTCACCCAAAACAATCATAGTTTGAAAAATGTTAGAAACCTGTAACCATTCACATCCATGGTAGTAAAAACAAATACTATAGAAATCAATGGTTACAGGTTTCCAATATTTTTCAAAATAACTTCTTTTGTCTTCAACAGAATAAAGAAACTAATAAAGCTTTGTGACAAGTGAAGGATGGTAAAATAACAGAATATTCAGTTTTGGATGAACTATCCCTTTAAACGCTTGTTGTTAAAAAGTTTTCACTCCCTCAAAGGAAGCCGATGGGAATTAAGGCCTGTTTCGAAGTTTGCTAAGGATATAGGATCAGTTAGAAAAGTTACAACTGCCTGAAGATCTGAGCTGGTCATGATTTGAAAGCTCTAGCACAGGGGTGTCAAACTCAGTTCCTGGAGGGACGCAGCCATGCACAGTTTAGTTCCAACCCTGCTCCAACACACTTACCTGTAGGTTTCAAACAAACCTAAAGGACTCAATTAGTTGGATCAGGTGTGTTTAATTAGGGTTGCAACTAAATTGTGCAGAGCTGCGGCCATCCAGGAACTGAGTTTGACACCTGTGCTCTAGCAGCATGAAGGAAAAAGCATCCATAATACTTAGAGTGGAATCAAAGAACAAAGTATGGTCAGTTAAAACAAAATCAAGCCAAAACATTTGCAAAGTCCTGGCTGCGGAGAAAGAGGATTCAGGTACTTGACTGGCCTGGCTGCAGTCCCGATCTGTCTCCAATACACATTAAATGTTTGTTCTATTGTCTGCAATGAAATACAAGTGAAAGTAAATTTAGAAATCACTACTTTCTTTTTTTATTTGCGTTTTCCATACTGTCCCAAGCTTTTTTGATTTGGGGTTGTAGATGGAGCTGTCAGCATAATGGGCCGCAAGATGTTTGCTATCACTTCTCGCATGTTTCCAAACTTCTTATTACACAGTATGTCCTTTGTAAAGCAATCCATCAAAATGAAAGCAGACGCAATCTTTCTTATAAGTCAACATTTGCCAGTAATTGTGACATGTGGATGCTCTTCTTACCGGGGTGGTGGTGTGGAGGGAACATCTGCGGGATGTTTTCTGTCATAGATATGCATGTCGTAGGATGGCGGGGCGTAGACTGGTGGAGGCTCCTCATCTGAGCTGTCCGGCTCCAGCGTTCTCTCCAGAATCTACAATGTGTCAAAATTAAAATAATGCCAAGCTTTAAAGTTATAGATCACCCAAAAAAGAAATTTTTTTTTTTTTACACTTTACTTACTCTTTACTTGTAAAAATCTCATTTGATTTTCTTTCTTCTGCTGAATGCTAAAGAAAATATTCTGAAAGATCTTGAAAACCGGCAACCATTAACTTCCATAGTATTTATTATTCCTACTATGGAAGTCAATAGTTACAGATTTCTTCAGGATATCTTCTTTTGTGCTCAACAGAAGAAAGCACTCAAAGGTTTTCAACCACTTGAGGATGAGTACATTTTCATTTTTGGGTAAACTATGCCTTTAACTCTCATTATTACACGGCTGTCTGGAAAACTTGATTCGTGATTGGTCAGTCATGACATAAAAATTATGTTATTCCAAGATAACTGCTGAAACTAATAACACAGGCTCATTCAGGTACTTCAAATCATCTAAATTCAAATTATATTTATATGCTTGTCTATCACTGCTATTTTTGACGATTTGGTACCATCTTATGACTGACTAGTAGGTTGGTGTATGCTCCATTACGCCATTTTTGTTTCGGTCTGCTTTGCATTAAATTAAAGAATTAATAAACTATTATGCCTCCAAAAAATGTTTTGTGTCTAATTTTTACGTTTTGTGGCAGGAAGCAGTGTAATAAGCGGGATAAAGTACATCCAGACAGTTGTTATCATAGAATGAAGTCATTCAGTCTTATCAAGTTGGGCTGCCGAAAAACCTATCAGGCTTTGTTCTTCGAAAATAACTGCCTGCGTGTACCTTTATCCCTTAAATACACATACATACACTTAATACATTTCATTGAACATGTACACAATGAGATTGCCTATATACTATATAACTGCAGGTTAACTATGCTTATAGAACTGTTAAAACTGTTAGTTACTTGTTAATTCATTACTAATAAAGGTAAGGTCACTAATAACTTAACTTTTCTCATTTGGTTTGTAAAGAAATAATGTGCAACTTTTGTAAAGCTGCTTTGAAACAATAATTGTTGTGAAAAGCGCTATACAAATAAACTTGAATTGAATTAAATAAACAATCCTGGACCAACCTCTGGAGGAATGCTGTCCTCAGAATCCGAGCTGTCATCCGTAGTCTGGCTATCCAAGCTCATCTGCAGGAGCTGGTCAATGGTGGAGTCCACAGCACCATGGTTGGCCCTCAGGACACACTCGATGACTTCATGCTCCATGCTAGGAAACATCGTCTTAAAGTCATCCATAGCCTGGCTGAACTCCAAACGGCGGACCTGGCGTGGAGGCCCCCTGTTATTGGGCTCTCCTGAAGCAGCACTTCCATGTCTACTGTTTGCGTTACTCCGGCGGAAAAGGCTTGTCATCATTTATAAATCCTCCGTCTCAGTCAAAACCGCCCATCGACTGCAGAGGCTCCACCCCTCAACCTAATCTCCGCCTCTGGCCACGCCCTGTTATCCACTCATGATGCCTGTGATTGTGGGCTTCAGTATATAAAGGGGCCGCATTGGATAGACCTTTTTCTGTTGCTGCAGATAGCTGAGACTCCACCACATTCAGAGCTGTCTGGGACTTCCAGAATGCCTTGTGCTTACTCTCACAGTCACCCTCAAGGCAAAGGATGAACTCCTGAAGACCTACATTAGAACAGCTAAATGTTAACCATTCATATTTCATTCAGAAAAAGGATAGTTAAAAAAAATGTGGACATGAACAGATTTAACACTTATAGATATGAATACATAAGGAAAAGGTGTGTATATAAGTGCTAATACACAGCTTAATAATATAATATTAATATCTTAATAATTGGCAGGGTGCTTTGGCAATTGGTGTATATATATATATATATA
>CAIGQV010018202.1:5583522-5621578 GCA_903798115.1 Danio jaintianensis
TATATATATATATATATATATATATATATATTGTACCCAGCATATATAAGTACACCCCTCACAAATCTCTCATTTAAATTCATATTTTCTATAGGAAGCTTTACAATATTATATTTGTGCATATACATTAGATTAGTCAGTAACGAAGCCAAATCAGGAGCTAATCTAACAAAATATTTTACAATAACAGTCCAAAAATTAGTAGCTCAAATTTATATGTTAGGGAAAAATATAAAAAACATTTTTTTTAAAGAGCAAAAATCAAGAGAAACCAAAAAAAAAAATGTTGAAATTTAGTAGTTTGTAATATTTTTTTTCAATATTTTGCTTGAATTTAATTGTATTATCTTTCTATTTCTAAAGATGTTTGGTGACTAAGATTATATTTTAATAAATATATCTGTTTGATAAGTCTGTTTTGTTTAAATGCACCAAAATATGTAACCTATATTCATTGAGAAATGGATAAAAATATTCATTTTCAAAATGGGGTGTACTCAATTATGCTGATCACTGTATATATATATATATTTTTTTTTTTTTACTATATATAAAATGTATACTATAGATAATGTGTGTGCTGTTAACATTCATATTTTACATAGTTTACATTTTAATTAAATTTTTCATTAATTTCTTAAATTGAAACATTTCAGTTGGTTGCAGAGGCAATATTTCTAATTATTATTTTTTGTCATATATATTTTTTTTTTAGATCAGTGATTCTATATTAGCTTGTTCATTTTTTGTTATATGTGCAGTTTCCATATCTATTCGTTTTTAATATTTCTATACATCTTTAATGCATATACACAATTAGACTCAGACATCAGATTAATAATGGAACATGCCAATTCATCTACTGTAACAATTTTGAATCATACAGCATAGACACACACACATAAACAACATGAGTCATACAGTTTATGGCCCTCACTGGACATTATATTGATCAGGATCATTAACAAGACACCACAAGTAATAAACTCTTTCATTTCCCCCTCACTCCATAAATGCCCATACACCGAACTCACAGATTTATACAACAATCACACAAGTACACAGTCCTCCATATACCCATATAAATATATATATATCCTACCTGGTGTCTGTGTGTCGAGAGGATACAGACTCACACCACACGATCCACCAGGAAGAAACTACAGCCAGCAGGATAAACCTTTAGCTCCCATCACAGGCTCCGTACAATCCGTCATCAGAGAGGTCTGGATATCCCTCGCTCCCATTTTCATCTCTCCACATTAATCTGCACCTAAAAACCAAACCGTGCAGTGCTAAATATAGCCACAGACTCTGGCACAGTTTCGCACAGCAGCAGCAATAGCTCAGTGATGTGTTTCTGAAGAAGGGCGGCTGTGCCCTTGCGAATAACATACAGCAGAGGGCTGACGTCACCCATAGTTAATACGCACGCTGAGCTGATAACAGTTAAGCAGGGGGTCTGCGACTCTGACCCACTGAGATGGATTAGAGACACGCGCTGCAGGATCTGATTGATAATTGTGAAAGAGATCTGAGGCTGGCGGATGTGTCGGCGTAATGGGGCCAATCGTCCTTCTGGTGCAACACTAGGAGGAAACTTGCTATTTCAAATTATGGCCATCATCAGTGGTCAATGTGGTCTCCATGGTGATGCCTATGACTATCAATCTGTCTGTCGATGGAGCAAGTAATTCTGATTCCTAAAGGGGTCATGAACTGAGAAATTAAAAAATTCTTTTGACATATAAGACGTCATTGGGCTATTAAAACATCATGTAGGGTTTAGAAAGCAAAACATTTTTAGATTTGTATAAAAAGAGCATATATTTAAGCTAATCACCAAAAACACTGGAATGTGTGACTTTATTATGTAATACCGTGACAAAGTTTTCAGACAAAACAGAAGTATTACTTATTGGGCCAAACTCCTGTACACAGCAGATCTCACAACTCGACCTGCAATTAGAGGGATACAAAGTAAGTATTAGCTCCACAGTGAAATATCTGGGTGTTATATTACACAGCAACTTAACTTTTGAAGCTCCCATGTCACCTAAAACACCTTCTTTTATCTGAGAAATGTCGCTAAGCTACAAAGCATGCTATCTATCTCAGATGCAGAAAAGTTAGTTCATGCTTTTATGACTTCTAGACTGGATTACTGTAATGCTCTGTTCGCTGGTTGCCCTGCATCCTCTATTAATAAACTTCAGTTAGTGCTAAATGTAGCTGCCAGAGTTCTTACCAGGTCAAGAAGATATGATAGATGTATAATATAATAGCTTTAATTGCTAAAAGCTATTAGTTGCTAGTTAATTAGATAAAATTATTAGTAACTAATAAACTTATGGTAACTAATATCCTTAACTTTTCCAAATTTGATTGTAATGCAATAATGTGCACCTTTTGTAAAGCTGCTTTGAAACAATAATTATTGTGAAAAGAGTTATACAAATAAACAGGGGTGTGACAAGACGCTTACTCCACGAGACGAGACTGGGTTCACGAGAACGAGACTAGACGAGATTTTTACACTATTTTTAAGAAATGTTCAATGATGAAATACATGAATGGAAAATATTTTATTCAACTGAAAAAAAAAAAATTACAAATTGCAAAACTATTTAGGTGTTTTTTTTTTTTTAAATCAACTTGTAATTAATGTCATTTTACATTTATTTTAATGAATTGTGCCATAAAGGACATGCAAACACTGCTAAATATTTAGCTATGAACTCGACTGGCTTCTCCCCTGTCCAGTTTCACATTCTCACAGAAGAATCGAACTCCTTTCCACAAATTCAACTTTTTTTTTTTTAAACATGTATGTAATCATGTAATTTTTACTTTTTCACTTTCATTCAGCAACAGCTTCCGTTTTTTTTTCCGGACATCATAAACGTGTTCGGTGATGATGATGATTATGATGACGGCGAGTGTGTGTGTGTGTCTCCAGGAGTTCACTGTGTGTGTGTGCGCACTCGGAGGAGATATGTGTGTCTGTGGTCATTTATTGAGTCTATGGGTGCAATAGAGAATAGTGTTAAACAGCTGTGTGTGTATGGCTTATCTTGTTGAAAATTAAGCTAAAAGTCCTACAGGACGGTAATAGTTTGATTACGGCATTTACATGCCTGTACAGCACTTAATAGGAATATTCCACATGTCTTAATTCAATTTGTGTTACGACGATTATGGCTTTAAGCATATCTAAAGTGCTATTCCATCGCATGTTATGAGCCGTGGTTAATGTGTGTGGCTGCAGCTGTAGCAGCCTCTGCTTTTGGACGCAGCAACCTTTGAACTTCGGTGAAGAAAAAAACGGTTACTTCACACTCACCTGCTCAAGCAAACGAGTGACACGCAATTTTGAGGCCAGCCTGTGTTGTCAAGTGCGTGCAAAGCACTAGATGTGCGGTTCAAATCCAATCCTGCCTCCAATATTCAGTGCTGAATTCACCGCTCCATCATAACATCACAACTCACGAGACAACTTTTCATATCGACGAGAAATCTCGTCGCAATTTAGTCTCGCGAGATCTCGTAGCCCGAGATCTCGTCACATCCCTACAAATAAAGTTGAATTAAAATGACTTGAACTGAGCTCCGCCTCCACAGATGATGAAAAAAGCCCACTTCTACATCACTGGCTGTTTACTAGATCCTCCCCCAATTAACACATACAGTAAGTAAATAATGAGAGGAAAATGCAGAAACCAAGCAATATAGATGCTCAGACGATAAAAAAGATGATGCACAGTGCAAAATAGCCGATAAACTCCTGCGTTGACTTCCTTTAGGTGAGGATGCTCAGAAAATAGCCTATTACTTTTAAATGTAATGTATTTTTAATGTAAAATCTTGATGAAATTACTAGTAGACCTCAGAGAACAGCACAAAATAAACAAAAATGGCATTAGCCACAGTTGTGTTGTTAAAAGCGTTAGCCAGTCATGCAGTTTGTCAGACACACTTATTGCAAAAGCAGTAACCCTGCACTGTAAACATAAAGCTTTTCGGATGCAAATCTCAAGCCATACTAAATTGAAAAGGTCAAACTTGGGGTCACAACAGCTCATTTAAGGGACAGAAAATTCTCATATTCTTAAAAAACCCCATTCACATACTAGGAATGCCACATTAATAAATTGATGATCAATTTTTTTAAAGGTTAAATCTTTTCCCCACTCTCCGTATTCCATATTCTGACAACTTATTGTGTGTATTTAAAATAAAGTGCATTTAAATGGGGTTTTGCTTTAATGTACATATATGTGCCTGAATTAAACCTTTAATACCCAGGCCTGTGGCTGTTAATTATTTTCATTAATGTACTATTTGTAAACTGATGTTCTAGAATACCAATAGTATTTTGACCACTTAAAATTATAAGCCAAAAATGGCATTTAAATTTTTTGGCTAAAAGAAAAAAAAGGGCAAAAAATATGACCCCCCCCCAAAAAACTATGCTACGCTGGTATACATCTTCCTCCAGCTATAGCCACTACAGGTTCTGAAGCGGCTTTTACATATTCACATATAAATAATTATTACAAGGCATTTTCGGTTTAGCTTTTTTGGCCAAGTGCATCCAGATTTTTCGGTTTCGTTTTTGACCCAGAATTTTCATTTCATATCTTAATAATAATAATAATAATAATGGACACTCAAAGCACTTTACACATTGGGAAGAATCTTTACACATTTGGGAGGACGCGACTGCAGCCATATTGCACCAGACTGTGCACCACACAACAGCTGATTGGAGGAGAGGAGACAGAGTGATGAAGCCAATTATGATATGGGGATGGTTAGGAGGCCATAATGGACAGAGACCAGTGGGCAAATTTGGCCAGGATGCCGGGGTTAAACCGCTACTCTTTTTCGAAGGACATCCTGGGATTTTTTGCGACCACAGAGTCGTCTCATCCGAAAGACGGCGCTCACTGAGCAGCATAGAGTCCCCATCAATATACTGGGGCGTTAGGACCCACACAGACCACAGGTTGAGCGCCCCCTGCTGGTCTCACTAACACCCCTTCCGGAAGCTTTCCCATGTGGTCTCCTATCCAGGTACTGACCGGGCACAGCCCTGCTTAGCTTCAGTGGGTGACCATGTGAGAGTTGCAGAGAGCTAGCTGCCGGAATTCATTGCCTTACTTAAAGGGATAGTTCACCCAAAAATGAAAATTTACTCACCCTCAAATGGTTCCAAACCTCTATTAGTATCTTTCTTCTGTTAAATACAAAAGAAGATATTTTGAAGAAATCCGAAAGCTTCTAACCATTGACTTCCATAGTAGGAAAAACAAATACTATGGAAGTCAATGGTTACAGGTTTCCAGCATTCTTCAAAATATCTTCTTTTGTGTTCAACAGAAGAAAGAAAGTCAATCCGGTTTGGAACAAGTGAAGGGTGAGTAAACGATGGAATTTTCAGTGTTGATCTTGATTTAATCTCTTTAGTCTTGATTTGAATCTCTTTAATCAAATTGTAATGAGAATAAAAAGTTTATTTGACCATCTGAATCAATACAGCTCTACTAGATTCTGTACATGATTGAAAATGTGTGACATACAAATATATGATCTAGCACACAGTAAAAATATCAGAAGTATGAATCAAAGTCACATGTCATCATTGTCATGTGACCTACAACATGAGACGTGAAATACAGCCTAAACAGTCTAATTTAAAGGTGCTCTGGAAGCTTGAATAATTCAGTCTCCATTTATTGTTATTTTATGGAAAAAAAATGTAATACATTATGTTTATTATAAGCATGTTTTCCCAGTACTGGGTTGCAGCTGGAAGGGCATCCGCTGCATAAAACATATGCTGAAATAGTTGGCGGTTCATTCCGCTGTGGCGACCCCTGATAAATAAGGGACTAAGCCAAAAGAAAATGAATGAATTATAAGCATGTGCTACTACAGTTTTGTCGCCTGTCACTTTAAAGGCTCAAGCTTTTCAAAGTAGGATGGATTCTGATTGGCTGTCAATTTTTATTGTTTAATAGCTAAAACAATTGGTTTATTATTCCAATAATATTGTTTCTGTCACATTATTGTATATTGTTATATATTTAGAACAATTGTAGAACTTTTTTTATTTTAGAAAAAATTGTGTAAACAGGCCTTAAAGGGATAGTTCATCAAAAAAAAAAAAAAAGTTTTTCCATACCTGTATAAATTTCTCTCCTTTGATGAACACAAAATCGAAGATATTTTGATGAATGTTGGTACCCAAACAGTTTCGGGTCCCCTTTTGACTTCCATAGTATGTAAAATATATAAATTTTGAACAGCATTTTCTTGTGTGTGTGTCAAAATTTCCTGTTTTGTGTTAAATTAAAAGATAAATCAGCTCCATATTAGGGTGAACAAATAATTCTTTTTTTTGTGGTCATTTTTGGATAAACGATTCCTTTAAATGATGATTGGCACCGGATGTGAAGTGTGAAGCTGGCACATGTACGACGGCCCGGCCATTAATAACAAGCAACAAACAACGCTTTTAATGAAATTTACAAAGCGGACCCAGCCAAAACAATCCCCAGTTTCCATTTCTCTATTACCATGCCAAATTCGCTTGCGTTTCTGGCTGAATCAGCGGCCAAGAGGAGAGTGAAATCCAAGCGGGCAGATTGTGCTGTCTGACAAGGAGAGCTGTTATCACCGCAGGAGTCGTCTGTGGGTTAGTGCTTGTGTCAGTACACGCGCCTGCCGTCTGCGTATAAAAGTAGCAGCACGTTCACTGGCATCTCTCTACGCTGTGCTATCATTAGATCTAATGGGCCCCAAACCCAGGAGGATAAATTCCAGGAGTTTTTGTATAAGTTGGGCCTGAAGAAAAGGGGAGCAGTTGCGTGGTGTGCGCTGAACCAAAAGCACGAGCAGGGCTTTGACACTGTCCTTGTTTCTGACCTGGTTTGGCAGAGAAAGAAGAAAAAGGGAGGAAAAAAAAGAAGAAGAGAGGACAGGAGGACAGTGCTGGGGTGACTACTGCACTTTAACAATGTCCTTTAAACTGCCCCGATTTGGCTTTTTTTTTTTTTGGGATGTTAGTTTTCATGAGGTGTACTTTCATGGGCTGCGCTATACCGGAAAAATATGCGATATTGTTGTCGAGTATGCCAATAATGATATTTCTCATGATATAACATTTCCCTAGAAAAATGCTGTGTTTTTAAATCATTTATAAATCATTATTTATTTAATGATACTAACATAAACAGGTAAAAGATATTTTTCAGATCTAATTAATGAATTCTGGGGGCACGGTGGCTTAGTGGTTAGCATTTTCACCTCACAGCTGGTTCGAGTCCCTGCTGGGCCAGTTGGCATTTCTATGTAGAGTTTGCATGTTCTCCCCGTGTTCGCGTGGGTTTCTTCCGGGTGCTCCGGTTTCCCCCACAGTCCAAAGACACAATTGCCCGTAGTGTATGAGTGTGAGAGTGTATGTTTCCCAGTACTGGGTTACGGCCGGAAGGGCATCCACTGCGTAAAACATATGCTGGAATAGTTGGCGGTTCATTCTACTGTGGCGACCTTTGATGAATAAGGGACTAAGCCAAATGAATGAATGAATGAATGAATGAACTCAAGGTTTACCTTTGGGTCACACCAGCCAATAGCAGAACAGCAAATACTGGGGAGGCAGGGCTAAAGATAAGGCACCATCTGATTGGTCAAATTTAGATAAACAAATGCATAAAATAAATGTAATAACGATAATTTTTCAATATATTGTGCAGCCCTAGGTATAATGTAGCTGTTAGGGAATGTAAAAGGAGATCAAAGACGTCAAAGTGGACAATAAATGGAGTTTTTGTCTTTCAAAACGAGGAAACGTTTATATTTATTTGAATTATTTGTTAATAATTCCAGTCTTATGTAGGGTTCACACCAAACATGGAGCACTGCATCGCTTGCTCTAGTTTACTCATGGGATGTTTTTCAATTATTGTACAATTATTTGAAGTTGCATGGTAGATCCGATTGAGGTGAATTTCGCAGATTTGCTGCAAACGTGTCACGCATTTGGCATAATTCGTGCCCTGTGGTGATAATTTGCCACTATTAGTGCGTTTGCATCGACATTGTATGTAATTTACTCATGCAAATATTTATTTCCGCATTTGGTGTGAATGCAGCATTATGGTCAATTTACACATTTTTTCCTTTTTATACATTTTGCCTGTTCGTTTACACCACAATGTCTTCTTTGGGACTTAAAACTCATGCATTTAAAAACTGTGTACTGTGTAAAATCTGTGCAAACAGCCAAAAACAAAAGTCTTTGAAAATGGTGACATCATGCGTGTTCATAGTACGTGTTTAGGGATGTATAAAGATGAATGTCAAGCGCTAACAAACATTCACAACAATGGTGGAGTATGTGTTAGTGTTGTTGCTCAAGTGTTTGCTAACGCTAATTCACATTACAACCAATAGCATCTTCCAAACATGGCAAATTATACATAGACGTAATGCCACTTCCTTACAAGTATTGTTTACTTACAAAGTGACCACCAAATATTGTCCTGGCATTAGTAATACAGTGTTTTCGTGGATATGTGTAAACGCAGATCATTTTAAAAATGTCAATGTCAAAATGTTTATTTTTGGCTACATCATTGTCATGTAAACGTAGCCTAAATTCCTGCATAGCTTTGTAAAAAGTATGCTTCACATCAGTCTATAGGCTACAATGGCTGCCTGTTGTGACCCCCGAACACAGTACTTGGAACTACTGGAAGAGTTTGATTTTGATTGTTAACATTCTGTAATCTGCACTGTGAAATCAAATCTCAAAAGATGAAGATTCTGGCTTGAGGTTAAGATACATTTGACACCATCATTGCTGTTCTGTGTTCTGAAGTGCTGAAACTCAAATATGTTCATGAGTGTTTAGTTTCTTACATGCATAGACCAATTACAACAGCTAGCACCAGATCTGGCCAATCAGAGCAGAGCAGACTCTCCGAAAGGCGGGGTTTAGAGAAATCAGATACTTGAATGAGACATTTCACATTTTCATGTGAGAATATAGCTGATACTGCAATGTATATTCAATTGCTATTAACATTTAATGGTTGTACACTTTTCTTGTAGGAGAACTGATAAACAAAAAACTTTAAAACAGTATAAAACGGCCATATCAAACAAATACTGAAGCATTAAAGTTGCACAACACCTCAAAAACACTATAATTAATAACAGATACTTTTTAAGATTTCAGACCTCAGCCAAACAAAAAGAAAAGCCGTAAGAAAATGAGACTAAAATGCGGATATTAGAGAGGAATATGATCACTCAGACACTTGGAAGTAAAATAATACCAGCCCAGAATCCACTGACAGGTCCGACATCAGTTTGCTATCCACTAACATGAAACCACAACAGAAAGCAGCAATGTTGTCAAAATAAGTCACTTTTAAAAATATTACATATGTAGGTAATGCATGAAAAATTGAGGGAAAATATATATTTATGTTTGTAACTCACCGGTCCTACTGCACCCAACCTGCTCTGAGCTGGGATCGAACTGGCGATTCTTTGCATGGGAGTCGGTTGCTCTAACAAGGAGGCTAAAGACCACGGCCTCTAGCATCTGTCGCTAGAGCACCTTTAGAGGTCAGATGAGTAAGGTTTAACGCAAAGCACTTCACTAGCTGGCCTCCGTTACACTCACCCCTCTAAACCTCACTCCCATCCCGGACGAGCCCCCACGTGCAGGGGTGACATCCACACAAATACATTGCGACTGAGTGACTGATTAGCGAATCAGTAGACGGTAGATGCTGTGGACGGACATTTCGTCGACGTAAGTAACGGCGATACGGAGGATTTACAGGTTTTGACGCCCAAGTACTGTTCTGAACCGCCGAGGGGTTCGAGGTTCCCCTGGAAACGGTGTACCTGCCGTGTATCAGTGGCAAACTACGCACCCATATCGAGTGTCCTAAATCAGGAGAGCTCATTGGATTGAAGGTACCCATATTTATTTTGTTTTATTTGGCTCTTCGGAGCGAAGCGGCCAATTACTTGTTTGCTTTCTGAGGCCACAACGATCGCCAGCAACGGTACAGGCCTGCAACGGGGATGGGGGACTGTGTGTGTGTGTGTGTGTGTGTATGTGCGCGCGTGCATGAGTGGGCCCACGTGAATCAGAGCATTTATTTGTCACATTGAAAGTTCAGTAATATTTAATAAGGAAGTTTGTGTTACAGTCTGTTACATTTTGGGAGGTAATAAGATTATCCATACAGAAAAAATACACATTTTAAAGACCATTTACAGTATATTAGTCTGTGAAGTTGTATAGAGTAAATATATAATTTCATTGGACGGATTTCTCTGAGGGATTAACCCCTAAAGTGTGGTGTTATTTTATGTTATTGTATTTCTTATTGTATTGTTAAATCTCTGTAAACCTCTAACTAACTAACACTGTCATATGTGATTTATATTTTTCATATTACATTTTTATTTGTTAAATAAATAGTACAAGTGATTAATTTAAACAATCCCAGTTAAAAAATAGTTATACAGTCTACAGATATATCAACATAAAAGCTTTCCATGTCATTTAAAATTCTGTGGCTTACCAGTTTATTTAGTTGAGAGACAACCAAATTAGAATCTGGGAGTGCCCTGAGTGGTAAGAGGGCGCTACAATGCTTATATGAATTTTAGACAATGCAATACTAATGTTTTGACTTCAGAAAAGTTAAGGAACCAATATGTTGGTGGAATAATCCAGATTTTC
Organism: Danio jaintianensis; assembly: GCA_903798115.1. Lineage (NCBI taxonomy): Eukaryota > Metazoa > Chordata > Actinopteri > Cypriniformes > Danionidae > Danio > Danio jaintianensis. The sequence continues at coordinate 5,594,300 of CAIGQV010018202.1, forward strand.
AACCACAACAAATGAAAAGATTTATTATTCTGACTAATTGCAATGTAAAAAAAAAATCTTATTTATTCATTCATTCAAATTCATATTTATTATTTATTCATTTTATATGAAATTTGGAAGAAATGTCATCAGACCTTAATAGAATAAAGCAAATATAAACATTTCACCCAAACTTAATAAATCCAGACAATCTATGTATGATGTATGCATCTATGTATAGGCTATAATAATATAATGGATAATAAGTGATTAGATGCTATTTGATTTTGTCTCACATAAATGGACCACACACACACACACACACCTGGGTTTGCAAACTCCATCACATCATACTGCAGCACCATAAGAGTAACCTGATTTAAGAGACATCATCCACTTGCATTAACATGGCGTTGTTTCTACCGCAAAAACGCGACAGATAGTTATGGAGGCCTGTCTGGATAAAACCATAAACTGAAATATTTCTAAATAACCACCAAACCAAATCCTCGGACAGATACAGGTGCAAAAGAGTGAAATCTTACCAGCTGAAGCTTTGATCGCATTACTCGACGCTGAATTCCTCCATGTTGTCCATAAACACATGTATAGCGGCAAACAGCGGTGCTCACAGCGGCACTTTATCGGCTCTTGAGCGCTTGATCCGTGGGCAGATTATCCTCCTCTCACCGCGCTCAAGAGCATCCTAGTGGATACAGGTGAGAAAAGCACCTCAGAGCTCTCCATTAAAGATTAACCCACTCCAGAGACACACTTACTGTTCAGTCAGTCTTTATTATGAAATTAAAAATACGTTCGTACTCTTTAAGAGGATCGGTAAAACAATGCTATAAGATACGGCACCCTTTTATTGATTATGTTGACCATATTAAGTAATGCCCTACTAATATTTTATTTTTAATCTTGGTAACACTTTACAATAAGGTTGTATTAGTTAATGTAAGGTAATGCATTTACTAACATGAACAAACAATGAACAATACATTTATGTGAACATGTATTTGTTCACGTTACTTAACATTAGTTGTTAGTTCATGTTAACTCATGGTGAATTATCTAATGTTAACAAGCATGAATTTGCATTTTAATAAGGCATTAGCAAATGTTGAACTACGATTAATAAATGCTCTACAAGTTTCGTTCATACTTAGTTTATGTTAGTAAATACATTACCTAATGAAACCTTATTGTAAAGTGTGACCCTAATCTTTTGCTTAATTTATCCTTTTCTCTCTTATATTTCTTTATTACTATTATTACTTATCTTTTCACTGTTGGAAAGTGTCTACATGTATTTATATATACTTTATTATTATTATTGTTTCTCTTTTCATTTATTTATTTATTATTATTATTATAATTATTATTATTACTACTATGTCTCTCCAAACAGCTGTGATTTCAGACTGAAGAAATCGACAGCTAGTAAACTATTGTATGTTCTATTCTTGGTAAGGGCTGTGGGGTTTGTGAATGTGGATATAAAATAATACACAAATATAAAAAATATTCAAACAAAAATACGTTCGTGATAAAATGTTACAGCCTGTTTTATTACTATTAAGATTACAGCGTTTTACTATTGTGTTATAGTAAGCTGTATATTCATTATCTGTGTTTTTTTAAATAAATGAATAGTTTCCTTTCCCAATAAAATAAATAATAATTGCTAAAAAAATATGAGGCATCACAATTAATTTCAGTGTAATAAATATTTTAATGAAATGAAAAATATGTTCGTAATAAAATGTTACGGCTTGATTTATTAGTATTAAGATTACAGCGTTTTAAATTGTTATAGTAAAATTTGTCATAGTTAACTATTCATTATCAGTGTTTTTATATATATAAATGAATTGTTTCCTTTCCTTATAAAATAAGTAAATGATTTTAAAAAATCGAATAAAAAAATAATAGGCATCATAATTGATTTCAGTGTAATATATATTTTATATTTCTTGAGCACCAAATTAGCATATTAGAAAGATCATGTGACACTGAAGACTGGGGTAATGGGGCTTAAAATTCAACTTTGACATCACAGGAATCAATTACATTTTGAAATATATTAAAGTAGCAAACTGTTATTTTACATTGTAATACTTTTACAGTATTATTGTTTTGATGTATTTAATAATTTCCTTTTTATAAGTCAAACCATTTATTAAAGCGGATAAGCAATTAGTTTGTAAGTACACATTTACAAGCAATAGTTAAATGATGTACTGCAAGCTCTCTCTCTCTCTCTATAAAGAAAATAAAAATCATCTAGGTTTCTCTGTTGCTATATATACACACACACACACACATATATATATACATATATATATATACACACATTTATACACACATAAACAGACACACAGTGCGCTACAGAAAAAAAGTGACATTTTTAGTATTTCTACATTTATGGTTTACGTATTTGTGTTAAAGTTAATTTTCGCTTTATTTTAAAGGTTTTTTGCATTACATAAAAAGGTGCTATTTCTTTCTGCCATTTATATTTATTTTTAGATCATTTTCAAAGAGTTAATAAATCAACATTTGGTTTATGTATGCCTGTATGTACTGTATGTGCATGTATACAGAACAAACACTGTTGTCCAATGACTTGCCTTGTTAAACTTTTAAATTGCACTTTCAGCTGTCTTGAAAATAACTAGTAAAATATTACTTACTGTCATCACGGCAAAGATAAAAGAAAATGGTTATTAGACATTATTATAACTATTAGGTTTAAAAATATGTTAAACATACAAAAATGTCCATTAATAAAACACTAAAATATTTGAAACAGAATTAAAATTTCACAGAAAGACTATAACAATTCTGTCTTCAATTGTAGGCTAGATAATATACTCCTTTAAAGGCTCCATTCCCAAATGTTGACGTAGACTGCATTGAAAAAATTATCTAAAATACAAATATATTGGCTTCTTGAGCCATAACCAGCCTATACTCGTTTCTATAATAAATCTAAATTATTTATCACTTAAGTGCTTGATGTTGCTGAAACATCCAAATGAGATGTTTTTCATGAATATGAATGAAGGCCGAGAAATGCTCTTCAAATACTAATACAGCTGCCTGTACTTACAGACACGGGCAGATGGTGAACAGCGGCGCCCCGAAAAAAGCGCAATTGTTCTTTCAATGGGCCTCATTGTCTTTTATCCCCGTTGTGAGGCGACAGTGAGGGGTGAAACAAAAGACCTTGAACCCGAAGCACCTGCTCGCGGACACGAGATTAAACCCCGCGCTGATTGTATTGGGATCCCGGGGGCGCGTCACGCCTGATCAAATGATGCGGCAAGCGTGAGGCCGTGAACGCGCACCAATGAAGATGGAAATGAGTCCTAACGACCGATAGGAGATTCAGCGAAGAAGAAGAAAAAAAGGCAGCATGTAAGATTAAGAAGTAGAGTGGGGGAAGGGGGACATTTGAACAGGGCCAGATGGAGAGCCATGAATTAGAGATGAAAGAGGATTTTTTTTTTTTTTTGCTGTTGTTGGTTGATGCATTGGGAAACTCTTTATATGTGATGTCGATGTATTGAAGTCAAGTGTTGAGGCAAAATATCTGATCCATTGCCTGAGTGAGCTGATCTTCTACATTCTCATTGGCTGAATGGAGGATTCACTGTGTGACAGACTTCAAGCTAAATTTCTTACTCATGTTACCCTGATAATAAGGGTGAGACTTTGTGATGAGGGTTGTTTTCCCCACATTTTCTGACCGTTGCTCATTGGATTAAAATTAATACAATTAGAATTAACAAAATGTGCCCATAACTAAATATACCTAACTGTAATAATAATAACGATTAAATAAAACAATGTAATTTGTTACCATATTTACTAACCTATTTCTAAAAAGTTAAACAATGTCAATTGTATACACACATACATTGTGTTAGAAACTCTCATATGCTTTACATGTTTGTTTCTATGTTTGTTTATTTAACTGCTATTTTCATCTATAACACTCCATTTTTGCATCTCGTTTAAATACACTATGAACAGCAGCTACGCTAATTATTTTCTTTGTTCTCTATTTCCACCTGGGGATACTCATTCCGAGGTCCCTAGAGACTATGCAGCGCCATTGATGCGATCCAAGACCTGTGAAGAGATGATCCCAAGGTATCCATAATCCTGGACCATGTCGTATCCCGAGCTGATGCTGTGGTCATCATGGAGAAATGGAGTGCATGAGACTGATTCCTGAATGACCACTGTGATAAACGAGTCCCCACATTGATCCTGCGAGCCAAACTGACCGCCTGCCGGTGCCCTACTCACACCTGCAGCTTCTCCACGACGGACGTCCAGCTTCTTCAGCCTCCAGCGCCTAGACTGCAGCTCTGAACAGGAAGTTTGGCCAGATGAAAAATGGTCGTGCCTAACAGAGCCTAGTTTCTCTCAAGGTTTTTTTCTTCCCTTCACTTCGTCAATTGGTTTTTCTCGCCACTGGCTTGCTCGGATCGGGACTTGTGGAACTGTGCTTCGGTGGATTTGCTCTACAGTGTTTGAACTTTCAGCAGTGAGGTTTAAACCACACTGAACTAAACTACACTGAACTTCAACTCTGAAATCTGGACTTTACTAGAACTATGTTAAGCTGCTTTGACACAATCTACATTGTGAAAAGCGCTATAGAAATAAACTTGACTTGACTTGATAAATATAGCGCACTGCAGCATAATTAAGTACAACCCCTGTAAAAAAATTTTTTTATCAATTTCTCAGTGAGGTCACCTAACATCTTTAGGAATATAAATTTAACTCATTTAAATTCAAACGAGGTGTGGCAAAAAATATACTACAAAATTAAATGTTATATATACAGCAGGGAAAATAAGTATTGAACGCGTCACTATTTTTCACCATTGACTTGAAATGTTCAGCAGATGTTGGTAACAACCAAAGAAATCCATATATGCAAAGGAAATAAAACTAATTGGTTTACAATTTAAGTTCTGAATAATAAAATAAAATGACGCAAGGAAAAAGTATTGAACGCATGAAGAAAGGGAGGCGTAGAAAGGCAGTGAAAGCCCAGACAGCAGCTGAAATCTCTCAGTAGTTCTTCAGCGCCCCTCTGACCTTCGCAGCGAAGGAAACTCTCAGAGAAAGTCTGTCATAACTCTTAATTTAACTCAATGATATTTCTTGGTCTTCCACGTCTGCAGGGAACCTGTCAAAACAAGCTCCAAACATCAGCTTCAAGATGCAACTAAGGAAATAAAAGATTAATGTTAGCATATCAGTTCTATCTAGCAGACAAAAGTCTGTACTGTAAATAAACGCTGACAGATTTCTCTTAAAACTCACATACAGCCCATTATGTCGCCACTGGCTGGCTTGATTTGGGACTTTCAGCAGTGAAAATTAAACCACACTGAACTGAACTAAACTGAACTTCAACTCTGAAAACTGGACTGACGCAGTTTCAATTTACTAGAACTTCTATGTTAAGCTGCTTTGACACAATCTACATTGTAACAGCGCTACAGAAATAAAGATGAACTGAATATGTTTTACAGTTTTTTATTCAGACAACCCAAATAAAAAGGCACATAAAACATTGCGCATGTTTACATAATTATTTCTGACAAACTTACATTTACAAAAAATGTAGGAATGTTTTCCTTTCTGCTACTCAGAAAGCCTAGTCTTCATATATATACAAAATTACCATTGTTAATGTACTAATACAAAAGTTTTATAAAAGGTTATTTTGCTTCTCTTTGCTCACATTTCTATCTGTACTCTAAGATCCTCCGAGCTAAACACTTCTGTACAAACATATACATTCAACCACTTTCACAGGGGCTCTGAAAGTCATCCAGTTCATCGACTGAATCAAAGCAACATTAGTCGCGATTCAAAAAAAAAAATCTTCACTTCATTGGATTTCATAATTGGTTTTGAATTTGGCAAATAAAAGAGGCATCCCATCCGTAATGCATCTACTGAAGAAATGCACACATTCGCACTTTCCCATTAACTAAACTATGGAAACATGCTTTAGTTTGTTCTAATGTGGCGGACGAATCAAACGCCTCACACAAATACACACACGGATCAGGGATTCATTGTGTCTGAAAGTTTCCCCTTCCTGAGACTCAGTGCTGGGGTGGACGGCATCCATTCAGACACTCCTGACCGTCACTTCACAGGCAAAAATTGCATACAAATCGAATGTTTTAGTGTTTTTTCACGACGACAGTCTCTTCTCTCTGGCTCTGCGTGGAGAGGAAGCGGCTGACACAATGTACCGAATTATTCATCACATTGGCTGCAGATTTGTGTAGTGAACGACAGCTTACTCAGATATACTGTTCAGTGATAATTCTCATTAACTCACAATTATTACACGCTTTAGTCAAAACAGATAAGCACCCACCGCAGTGTAGGAATATCCAGAGGCGGCCTGTAAACATTCTTCATTATTTCAGACTCTAAACGGTGCTTCTGGGCTTTAGCTACAGGTAAATACTATGACCTACAGTCCAAACCAAATGCAGAAAACTTGATATTAATGACAGGAACCAAATAAAATAAGCAGGATGGCACTGCCTTGAAAATAACATGTAAAAAATGATAAAATAAATATACAAAAATAAACGTAATAAAAAAAAAACTAAAAATCTAAATCAAACAAATAAAAAGCTAAATATTTACAAACAAACAGGAATAATTCCGAAACAATATCCTGAAATTATTCTTGTTCATTTCTATATGCTCAGCCCATTTCCTATGCAAAACATTAAGAAAAGGATTAGAAAATGGGTTTAAAGACAAACTCAAACACAAGTTTGAATAAAAACATTAAAGGGTGTCAATGTGGGACTCCAACCACTAGATGGCACTTTTTTAAATGAGCTGTTTATCTATAGCTCATAAATCTCGTCTCAGATGACACACTTTGCCATTCTGGCCCAATTCCAAATGGCACCCTAAACCCTTGTGGTCTTACCCCCAAGTCTACACTTTTGTGACATAATGCTGTGTTGACTGTGTGGTAGAAGCTTGCCTGGCTTGGCCACTCACAACCAACCTATTGAGTAGAACACCCTAGAGCAGGGGTGCCCAAACTCGGTCCTGGAGGGCCGGTGTCCTGCAAAGTTTAGTTCCAACCCCTATTAGACACATCTAAACCTGCTAAACAAGCTCTTTATAAGTATACTAGAAACTTCCAGGCAGGTGTGTTGAAGGAAGTTGGAGCTAAACTATGCAGGACACCGGCCCTCCAGGACCAAGTTTGGGCACCCCTGCCCTAGAGGCTTGTACATGTAACATGCACACAAGGGCACTTGCAAGCACCTCTCTGAAAAGTAATTTAATGGGAAAATAATGAATGGGACTCCCTACAAAAGTGAAGTACACACTTGGTCCTGAAGGGCCCCTTCCCAGCAGAGTTTAGCTCCAACTTGGCTGGAAGTTTCTAGTGTGCCTAGTAAGGCCTTGTTTAGCTAGCTCAGGTATTAAGTTTTGAACTAAATTGCGTTTAGGGGTCTGGACACCACTGCTTTACAACCTTATGGACTTAATAAACATGCAGATATAGTGATCATTGTAAGTCCTTAAGATGGCAAGTGCACAGGATATGTGCTATTTGGGATTGGGCCTTATGTAAAGTAATGCTGCACAATACTTAAGTAGCATTGACATTAGAGTCTGTACCAAAAGAGGCTCTTGCAAGTGCCCTTCTGAGTGGGACATCCTACAATTTCATGAACTTCTCATGCACACAAGGAGACCATTGGATACCCCTGCTCTATGATTTTTAGGATAAATGTGCATGGCGACCATTGTAAAGACTGCAAGGGCACATTAAGTGTTCCGCCTGGGACTGGGTCTTTGGTTAAGTAATTCTCTACAGACTGTCAAGTAGTAGAGGACAGTACCAAATTGGGCACTTGCAAGCATCCTTCTGAATGGTAAAATGATAAATGGGACCCCCTAAGGAAGAGGAGTCTAAACAGTCATGGAAAGCAGTTGTCCTGAAGAGTTTAGCTACAACTTGATACACCTGCCTGGACATTTTTAATATGTCAAGTAAGACCTTGTTTAAGTAGTTCAGGTGTTAGGTTTCGATCTAAAATGCGCAGGACAGTGGCCATTCCAGGAGCAAGACTACATTAGTCAACATCTAAAACTGATCAAAACCTTTCACAAATGTTGTCCTAAAACTATTCAACAACTGCCAGTCCTAGGACGATTTTGAAAAATGTTTCTAATCCACTACCAATGTTGATTAATTTTGGAATTCGGAAGTTGCTAAGAATTCAGTTGATGTACTTCCAACCAAAAGGGAATATTAAGTAGGGGGCGGGGCTTCTTTTTGCTCAACATTCACTCATACTAATGGTAAGAGGGGCGTGATTAAGAATATTGTGGCTGAAGTGTCAAACTGACGTCAACAGAGAAGGACTGCCACTCCACATGGATGCAAATGGTCAGACTTTGATTAAACATTACCAAATCAAACTTTTTTTCAGTCGATTAACTTTCATGGATTAATTGTTCACCTAAACAACAGCAATGTGTGCTAGCAAAATAAACATTGTAAATTTTGATTTCAGACAGACTTTAAACATCCCCACATGCCGACCACTGTAAGTCCACAAGAATGCGAGAGCACACAAAGTTTGCCATTTGGGATTGGACCTTTGGTTGAGTATTGCTCCACAGACTGTTGTAGACGTAGTAGTCTGCTATGAAGTCTGCACCAAATGAGGCACTTCACTTGCAAGCTTCTCAAAATTAAAAATGATGAATGGGACACTCTAGATCAGTCCAAACTTGGTCCTGAAAAGCCCCTATCCTACAGAGTTTAGCTTGAACTTTTCACAATATACCTGCCTGGAAATTTCAAGTACACCTAGTAAGACCTTGGCTGCATTTGAAATTGCCTACTACTCAGTAGGTAATACATTTGAATTTACTACACGACCGTTAGAAAAGTATGTTCTATACAGTATGAATGTGAGTGGTATGAATGGAGCTCGGACGTACTACATATGCCATTTGTCATTATCACGTGACCTACCCATGTCAGTTGCGTCGCTTCACTCCCATTCACAAATTCTCTCGGGTGGCATCATGCGATAGCGTAGCGTCCATCGGATGCACACTTCTCGCCGGAAGTAGTAGGTCACCCGGGAACTTCTTGCCTACTGTTTTTCAAATTCTATGAATTCGGACATACTACTCAGCTCGCATACTGTTTCTAGCGTACTATACAGTATTGAAGTATGCGATTTCGGATGCACCACTTGTTTTCCTGATTCAGGTGTTTTTAAATAGTTTTGGAATCAAACTGTGCAGAACAGTGGCCCTCCAGGATTTGGTGAGCACTAAGTCCATAAGACCCTGGTGCACAAGAAATGTGCCATTTGGGATTGGGTATTCTAACTGTTCATTAGCATTGACTATGAAGTCTGCACCAGAAGGGGCTCTTGAAAGCACCATCCTGAATGGTTTGATTTTACACAAACACAATGCGGTCAATGTAGGTTACAAGACTGCAAGAGCACATAAAGTGTGCCATCTGACATTGGGCCTTTGGTAAAGTAACGCTCCACAGATTGTTGGACAGTAGTTGGCTATGAGGTCTGCAGCAAAGGGGCTGCTCTTGAGCACCTTTGTCAACCATAAAATGACAAACAGGACAGTCTGCGGTCTTCATGGAGGCCACAAGATCACAGGATTAAGTGCACCATTTGGGACAGAGCCATATTACCACAAAGGTCATATTTAGATAATACTGTGTCTTTAAACTAGGGATATGCTTTCAGTGCAAGATTCACCTTTTTTCTTAGAATCATTTTCTTTTGAATGCAAAAGAAAACATGCAACAGCTAACAATGGCAACGTAAACAATAAAAGAGCAAAGCTGCCCTCCCCTTGGAAAAACTAAATAATTGTAAACAGTGTCGTGCCGAACACTATTAATAAAGAAAAAGAAAAAAAAGTACCTCTTTAAAAGTAGCCACACGTATACACGCATGCACTTGCACCCCTGCACAAATATAAAATAACAACAAAATCCTCCCTCTCAATGGAAGCAACAGTCCACTTCAAACGAGATTCCTTAAAATACTGATTAGCAGGTTGAACTTCGAATTCATTGAAGAACCCGCTGGCACTCTGCTCATTTAAAAAGAAAAAAAAGTTTTAAATGCACATCAATTATTGCATTTGTCTTTTTAAAACGTCCATCATCTGGATTTGAAGTGCTCAGAGGAGCTTGCGAAACGCCCAGCTACAGAGTTGCTTGCCTGGTGGGCAAAATGCAAACATTTTTGAAGGCCAGAGAGAGTTTGATCGACCCGTGCAAATCTTCCACTAGTGTTGAAATGTAGCCGTGAGGTTTTGTTAGCACCACACAGGCGTCATTTGCACAGAGGTCAGAGCAAAAAGGCTGGTCAGGGCTCCGGGTCTACCACGGAGAAGACGGCAGGACTTGAGACAGAAACGACATGCTGTCCATAGGTCTCATGGCGATGTTGAGTGGGGTGGCGATGTTCATAGGCATTGGCGTGGTGATGGCCACCGGATGGGCGATGTTCATGGGCGCTGAGGCTGGGATGTTGACGGAGGCGATGTTTACAGGGCCGGTGATGGTAACTTGGTGCTGCAGGCTGACTGGTGACGTGATGTTGACTGTGTTGGTGGAAATGTTCATCTGGGCTGCAATGGTTACAGGGTTGCTGGTGTTTCCACGGTTCATTGTAGAGGTGATGGGGGCTGCAGGCGTGACCGGAGTGGTGGAGGCAGAGTTGCAGACTTCAGTGTTGTCTGTGGAGCATGGAGAAAAACAGACATGAGAAGAGTTCACGTGCACGTCGAGGGCTTGTATGTGTTTTGCTCCCAAACTCTCTGGGTGTCTAGACTGGTGCCTCAAATGTTTGGAAGGTGATCCTGGACAAAAATATTTTAATGAAACGTGCGAAATTTGATTGTACATACAGTTTGACTGTGTTCAGGCAGGAATTGTTTTATTTTATAAAAAAAGACAATATAATTTCTGATTTAAGTTTATTATTATTCTGATGTTTGTAAAAGCATATCTCTTAACCTATGAGATAGCATATGCAAACATTGTCTCAAATTGAGACAAATTGAGTCTCAATTTGTCTTTATTGTCTCAAATTGAGTTGCGCTTGCTGCCACTGTCAAACTATGAATCCTGATCACATTTCACACATTTCAGCTATTTTTATTTATACTTTTGGCCTTCCTAACAGCCTTCCATACAACTGTCCCTGTAGATATATGCAAACATTTGTAGCTCAAAACACAGAGCATGGCTCTTTAAAAAAATGGTTAGATTCCCTGCGAACACAAGAACCAATAATGTGTATCTGGAATGCAATACAAGTTCCGTCTGATGAATACGAAACATAACAGTAAACAGAAAAGTGCAAACAGTTTTTGTGTGTGTATATCAGTTTTTCCACCTTTCTTTTTTGTTTTGCTTCATTTTTACCTTTTCGGAGCCCTGAGTGGTTCCACTGCCAATCTCCTATTTAGAAACAGACAGAGTGTTATGATGGGCAGGCAGCTGCCTGCAGAGATGCATTATGGGACTTTTATCAATGCAGGGCTGCAGCAGTGTGAATTCAGACACGAAGATAATTTTATGTTCATTAACTACCATAAACAGGTTCATCCTTTTTTAATCTAATTTAACAGAGACTACAATTAAAAGAACTTGACTTAAATGTAGGTTTAACACAAGTTTAAAACTCTATCAACAGCATATGTGACTTAAGGGAAAAAAAAGAGTGAAAAAAAACAATATTTCTTTAAATAAATAAATAAATAAATAAATAAAATACCAGAATGCCTTGCTCCATGGACTGAAAGGGCATAACCTGAAAGAACAACATAAAATAATTCACAGCAATATAGATCATATTATCATACTCCAAAAGTATTATAAAACAAAATATACATTTTTCTTGAACTGCCGTGAGACAAAATTTACACAAAGTATTATAAAAATAATATAATTTTTCATATAAATTTCAATACATTTTGCTGGAATAAAAAGACAAAATATAAACTAATATAATAAAAATGATATACAGTGCATCCGGAAAGTATTCATAGCGCTTCACTTTTTCCACTTTTTTTTTTGTTACAGCCTTATTCCAAAATGGATTGAATTCATTTATTTCCTCAAAATTCTACACACAATACACCATAATGACAATGTGGAAAAATATATTTTTTTAATTGTTGCAAATTTATTAAAAATAAAAAACCTAAAAAAATCACATGTACATAAGTATTCACAGCCTTTGCCGTGAAGCTCTAAATTGAGCTCAGGTACATTCTGTTTCCACTGATCATTCTTGAGATGTTTTAGCAGCTTAATTGGAGTTCACCTGTGGTAAATTCAGTTGATTGGACATGATTTGAAAAGGCATACACCTGTCTATATAAGGTCCCAGGGTTGACAGCGCATTTCAAAGCATAAACCAAGCAAAGGAATTGTCTGTAGACCTCCGAGACAGGATTGTCTCAAGGCAAAAGGCTGGGGAAGGTTACAGAAAAATTTCTGCTGCTCTGAAAGTTCTAATGAGCACAGTGGCCTCCATCATCCGTAAGTGGAAGATGTTTGGAACCACCAGGACTCTTCTAGAGCTGGCCGGCCATCTAAGCTGAGTGATCGGGGGAGAAGGGCCTTAGTCAGGGAGGTGATCAATAACCCGATGGTCACTCTGTCTGAGCTCCAGCGTTCTTCTGTGGAGAGAGGAGAACCTTACAGAAGGACAACCATCTGTGCAGCAATCCACCAATCAGGCCTGTATGGTAGAGTAGCCAGACGGAAGCCACTCCTTAGTAAATGGCACATAGCAGCCCACCTGGAATTTGCCAAAAGGCATCTGAAACAAAATTCTCTGGTCTGATGAGACTAAAATTGAACTCTTTGGAGTGAATGCCAGGCGTTATGTTTGGAGAAAACCAGGCACAGCTCATCACCAGGCTAATACCATCCCTGCAGTGAAGCATGGTGGTGGCAGCATCATGCTGTGGGGATGTTTTTTAGCAGCAGGAACTGGAAGACTAGTCAGGATAGAGGGAAAGATGAATGCAGCAATGTACAGAGAAATCCTGAATAAAAAACTGCTTCAGAGTGCTTTTGAACTCATACTGGGGCGACGGTTCATCTTCCAGCAGGACAATGACCCAAAGCACACCGCCAAAATATCAATGGAGTGGCTTCACAACAACTCGGGAATGTCCTTGAGTGGCCCAGCCAGAGCTCAGATCTAAATCCTATTGAACATCTCTGAAGAGATCTGAAAATGGCTGTACACCGTTGCTTCCCATCCAACCTGATAGAGCTTGAGAGGTGCTGCAAAGAGGAATGGGCAAAAATTCCCAAAGACAGGTGTGCCAAGCTTGTGGCATCATATTCAAAAAGACTTGAGGCTGTAATTGCAGCCAAAGGTGCATCAACAAAGTATTGAGCAAAGGCTGTGAATACTTATGTACATGTGATTTTTCAGGTTTTTTATTTTTATTTTGAATAAAATCTTTTTCCACATTGTCATTGTGGGGTATTGTGTGTAGAATTTTGAGGAAATAAATTAATTGAATCCATTTTGGAATAAGGCTGTAACATAAAAAAATGTGGAAAAAGTGAAGCGCTATGAATACTTTCTGGATGCACTGTAATTATTAAAAGTATTTATTACATATTATGTATTTAATAGTAAAATATTATACTACATGTAAAGAAACATTCTGCAGTATTTAACAATATGGTCACATATGCTGTTGATAAAGAAAAAGGTATTACAATTATTTATTTTTAATAATTATGTATTTAAATCCGAACATTTAAACAAGATTTTAACAATTAAAACAGCCAATACAATTTCTACCAAGGAAAAATAGTCAACTAAAAACAAAAGTGAGCTAATAACTACCACAAAATATTGAAAACTAAAAAAACTACATGGATGAAATGGATGGGATGGAGTTCAGCGTTAATTAATGAAAAAATATCCAAACATGAATGGAATCTTAAGTAGCACAACATTTCTGAGACAAACTGCGAGCACAAACATGAATTCGGGGGAACTTTGCCCATTAAATACTAATTAAAGCAAATGAGAGGACAAATGCAGATCTGACACTTGACCCCTTCCTGACCCGGTCATCCTTAGAAAGGATCCGGTTCTGTCAGAGTAGATTCTGCCTGAAGCAAAGCACCGGCCTCCTCAACTAACATGCTTGACTAACTTAATACAAACAAAACGAACAATAGACTCAAATGCCATGACCATTAAAACTACAAATAAACCCAATATAAATGCAAGATTACAATCTGCTGGAAAAGTGGTTCAGGTTCAAAAATCGGTGAACAAACAGTCCTGACCAAACATAATGCTTACTCACAGGACTTCCAATGAAAAACAATCACAATTTAATGTTTAAATCTCAAGACAAGGCATCAAAAATAATAGCTTTAAATAATCTTAATGTCCAATTTACAAAGACGTCACACTCAAGATTCTCTGAGCTCAATTAGATGCATTTACACCACATTAAACCTGAAGATCTGACAAACTGAAGTGGATTGATAAAGCTAATAAAAAAAAAAAGTTATATGTCAATAAGAAATATGTCAATAGCTATGTTTATTTAGTAAATTACTTGTGCCTCAGAAGACAGTATGCCGACATGCAATGAACACCTGGCGGCGTTTGAAGGCGTCAAATGCGGAGCACAGACACTCTGGACAATTCTGGAGGAAATTAATAATATAATAACACTAATACTTGTGTTTTAGAATGACCAAAACAACATTTCAGATGTTTTACAGTGTGCTCAGCCTGCTGGTTTGTCCTTTCACGCACATTTTTATCAGCACATGATCTCTTATAACAAAATCACATAACTTTTTTTAATGCACATACTGGAATTTGTTCGGTAAAAGTGTTTCCATCGTAGCTTATGCGCATCTTATTGAATAAAAAGTTTATCCTGCTCAGTTATGCTCATACGGTTTTTATGCGCATTTTCAAAATTGATGCGCATCTTAGCGTTTCCATCAACCGATTTTTTTATGCGCATATCCAAAATGCGCATAAAAATAGGTGGATAGAAATGTAGCTAATGTTACCATTAACTAACAGAAAACGATGAACATGTCAATACTGAAATATTATCATTAAAGGGGTTCGAAATTTATGAACAACATAAACATTATGTATTATGTTTTTACATTTTAAATGCCATTCCAGCATTAAGGCTATTTTCATGACAATCTCAGAATATTCCAAATGGTATACAATAAACAGAAGTTCTCAACAAACATAAAAAAACATGAAAACACAAAGGGCAGCCATGCATGTTTAAATATCAAGTGCTTGAAAATAATAGCTTTAAATAACGCTAATGTCCACTTCACATGCGAGATTCTCTGAGCTCCATTAAATGCATATTTTCCATTTTAAAACTGCTATACAATACACAAAAACACCTTCGATTCGCAAACCACAGATGGGATACTGTCCAAACCAAGCACATTAATGAATAACTTGTAATACCACGAACACTAAACTAAATTACTTTGGATGTTCAGAAAACTCGTAAGACCAAAACAAGGTATATTTAATTTAATTTAATAATAAATTAAATTTTATTATGTAGTAACACTCAACCATTCTGAACGCTTCTGCAAGAGGTTTACAAAAAATTAATAATATTTTTTTTTTAAAAACACTCAACTAAGATTTCTTTTGGATTTTGTCTTTATTGACAGGATGGTAACATTGGCATCATACAGTCAGAATTATTAGCCCTCCTGAATTATTAGCCCGCCGATACTATTATTCCGCTTAAAGTGACATTTAAAGGCTTAACTAGGTGAATTAGGCAAGTTAGAGTAATTAGGCAAGTCATTGTATAACAGTGGTTTGTTCTGTAGACAATCGAAAACAAATATTGCATGATCGCGCTAATAATATTGACCTTAAAACGTTTTTTTAATTTTTTTTAAACTGCTTTTATTCAAGCTGAAATAAAACAAATAAGACTTTCTCCAGAAGGAAAAACATTATAGAAAATACTGTAAAAACATTCCTTGCTCTGGTTAACATCATTTGGGAAATGTTTAAAAAAAAATTCACACTAACAGGAGGGCTAATCATTTTTACTTCAATGGTACAACGGCGCACTAACCACTAGGCTATTGGTGCTGACAAAAAGGACATAATTCTGAGTCTGTAAGAGAGTTTGGGAGCTGAATGGACAGCAGAGAGCTTGAAGGAAAGGATGAACTGAGTATTAGTAGAAGGATGTCGGTGCTAGAGCTACATGACTCACCCAGAGAGGCTGGGAAATAAAGACTACCATTCTGATTGGCTGTCGGGCCAGCCAATCAAGCCAGCCTTACCTTTGTTACAGGCGTTGTTGAAGTTGCTCTGGCCATGTGTTTTTAAGTGGCTGGTGATGTAAGCGGCGCTCAGCATCTTTCCGCACACGTTGCAAGTGACTTTCCCCTCGTGCCGAATCATATGTGACCGAAGTCTGTCTTTGGTGGCAAAGGCTGATGTACAGGCCTATTGTAGACATAAGAGAATTACACAGAATTAAAGCACACATTCAATCAGCTTTTGAATTGTCAGAATGATCCAAATTGGCATGCGCTGTGAAAATGATACAATAAAAAAGGCATCATGACAATAATAGGCATGGGACGATATCCGGTTTCAAGGTTTACCGCTGTTTGGAAAAGTCAAGGTTTTAAAATTGCAAAAATTTTCTGTTATGCCATTCCTATACCGTTTTTTAACAACTATTTTTTTTTAAAGCAACAGTATCTCCAGCAGAAAATTACCCTCTACATCAAAAGCTACTGGTCAGAAAAAGTGCAATGATTTTTTTTTTTTTACATTATTTATCCAAGGTTTTCATTAGACATGGGCCAGTATAGGTCTCTGACGGTATAATAACCTTGGATAAAAATACCACGGTTTCACAGTATCACGGTATTGTGATTACTGCTCTAAAATATATTCTCTTTAAATGTCTGTGTGGAAAAAAACCCACTTTTTTCCCCATTGAAAACAATATATTTATTTTTAAGAAGCATTTATAATATTTTGGAACAGTAAACATGTCAGGCTAAATAATTCAAATAAATTATTGACTTCTGCTGTCTTCATTAGTTTCAAAAGCACAGATGTCTTTACAACACATAAAAAATAAAAAAAAACACACATTGAAAAAAAACCTTACATATACTTTAGGAACAGTATAACAGAACATTTTAGTGGTTTTAAAACCTTGACTTTCCAAACCGTGGTAAACCTTGAAACCGGTTATCATCCCATGCCTAGTTATCATACTGTCAGAATCTTATACCAGCCCATGCCTAGACAACATGTTTTTATGTTAATTTAACTTATTTTGATATGTTAATCAGGTTAGTGTAAAATATTATTTATGAAATTTTTTACTTGACAATTTTAAGTCAGATTAATTGATGCAAGTTGAAGTGACTTGTAAAAAGAAATTGATTTCACCTAATTTAAGGCATCAACAAATTTTAAGTGTACACTACACCAGTGGATGGAGATTACTTAAATATCAAATGATGAAAACTGTAATCAGCAGCGTAACCTGTTATCTGTTAAAATGACTCATTATAGATATTGTTCTCCGACTACTTTTGGATTACTTCTGTGTTTATAGCAGACACTGTATGGGATTATTTGATTGAAAAGTAGAAATAACATATTCCAACTAGTGATGCACCAAAATGAACATTTTGGGGTGAAATCAAAACAAATAATGTTTTTCCGCATGTAATGATATTTTAAAAAGGCACATTAAAAGTCTGTTTTTGTCAAATTTCACAAATTTTTCAAAACCATTTTAGCCCAAAACCAAGAAATTGCACTGATATGCATCTCAAATTGCATCTTAAATGTTATCAATATGAAGTAAATTTAATGCTACATTATGCCAGGTGAATTGAAAGAAACAGTCAGTGCTTTTAGAAAGCTAATACTTAATTAAAAAGTTACTTCTTGTATAATAAAAAAATAAAACACTTGAACAGCAAAATTTGGAATATTTCTTAAAGTGACCATTAGCCATAAATAGCCAACAACGGAAGCATGAACATGCGAATGCTAAATTATTGAAATATTAACTTTAAATCTCAGGTTTTCGACTTTGAATTTTGGGCTTGACTGACAAATAAAGATTTGGTAATCCCAAAAGCACATGAACAAACATTAACCTACATGTAAACAGAAATGTTCTTTATTCTTTATTGGGATTAAAGTACACATGAGATCAAAACTAACCATATGATTTTGTTAGCTCACATTGCTAGTTTTCAGGTGATCTGTGCATGCCATTAAGAAAAAAACAAAAAAATAAAAAAATTTGCTCTTGTAATCTAAAATTAAAATCTGAAAATGGACTTCCTGTTTGTTTTCAGGTAAATTCTCAGATTACGTCTGTCTGAGGTATTGGGCGTGGCTAACATACTTAACCACGCCCCTCCAACTGTCAGATTTGACAACAAACAGAAATGGTGAGGAGGAGGTGTAATATAGGGTTATGTATATATATGTATGTAAATAATAGGTTGCAATAACTCTCCCCAAACCCATTTCCCGATCTTTCTGAATAAAATGCCTACTTTACTACATCCAATCAGCTTGCAGTAGAAAAAAAAACAAGCCATGCCCACTGTTTTCTTATTTAATATTTTGTTTCTCAAAGAACTGTCACAATACAAGAAAAAAAATTGTCGCAGCTTCCGGTTCATGGAGACATTAATGGTTCCAAGTACAACCTTTTACATGCATGGAACCTTTAGGATCCTTAATTTTTAAGAGGGAGTATTTTAAGTCTTCCAGGTGTTTTAATTATAAGTATTACATTATGTTAATTCTATAATATATCATCAGTTATTACCCTGCATGGCACTACATATTTACTTCAGGAAATCCTTGTTACTGCCCTTTTGAGTTTGACATACCAACTTTTTGTTACCAGCCAATCAAAATAAGTAACAACTGCACTGGATAAAGTTCTTACCGTTACTTGACATTTGAAAGGTCTCTCTGAGGAATGAACATGCTTCACGTGGCAGCTGAGATGGTCAGGCCTGAAAGCAGAGGGGGGAAAATGTTAAAATATGGCAAGAAGCACATGGGATAAAGTCTTTGGTAGCAGCTGAATCTGTGTGAACTTCAGAAAAAACAGTTTTTGCCTTGGGGTGCTAAGCTGAGATGAGTCTTCTTCTGAGTGGCAGATTCAGAAGGCGCAGTGAGCAAGAAAACAGGCTTACAGTAAACACTGGTCTACACCAGCAAATACTTACTGTGCACAGCTGCTAACTACAAAACACACGCTGATGCTGCAGGCTTTGTTGGTTTGTTGATCAGTGTGAAAGCATTCTCCGAACTTGAGGTGCACAGAAAGGAATTTGGTTGTGAATTGCAATATAGTTTTTTTAATATAATTTAATAGTTTGAATTAGCAGAGCTGATAAACGCTGATATTTATAAATGTTTAAAAGAATCCTGAAAGGCAAACTGGGTAGCACGTTCGCCTCACAGCAAGAAGGTTGCTGGTTCGAGCCTCGGCTGGGTCAGTTGGCATTTCTGTGTTGAGTTTGCATGTTCTCCCCGTGTTCGTGTGGGTTTCCTCCGGGTGCTCCGTGGGGTTCCCCCATAAGTCCAAAGTCATGCGGTACAGGTGAATTGGAAAATCTAAATTGTCCATAGTGTATGAGTGTGTGTGGATGTTTCCCAGTGATGGGTTGCAGCTGGAAAAGCATCCGCTGCATAAAACATATGCTGGATAAGTTGGTGGTTTATTCCGCTGTGGCGACCCCAGATTAATAAAGGGACTAAGCCGAAAAGAAAATGAATGAATGAATGAATCCTGAAAATAAAAATGCTAAACGTTTGATAGAAAAATATGATGAAATTGATGAATAAAAATTTTTGAACACCACATTTGCCAGCAAATAAATTACCTTAAAATATATTAGAACAAAAAAATTTGTTTTAATAATAAAAAATAGTCAATAATTATACGGTTTTACTACATTTAAAAAAAAGTTGGCTGCTAAGGAAACATTTCCTCTTTTTCATTTAATGTGAAAAAAAACAAATAGTGCAATAAAACAATTAAAAATGCATTAAACTACTACTACATAGGCATTAAAAATCTAAAAAAATGTAAATTAATTTAAAATGTAAAATTAATAATTAGAAAAAAATCATTTAAAAATCATCATATATAAATTATTATTTTAAATAATTAAAAAAAAAGATTTTTTTACTAAATAAAAACTAACAATATCTCGGTGACACTAATAACATCGCTTTTGCTAGCTTGCGACTTCCTCTAACATTCAAACAAACTATTTGTATTTTGTCTTCAAACCAGAATTTGCAACAAAACATCCGAGCAAATGCAAATCAACAAGGATGTTTGTGGGAGAACAATTGAATTCAGTAAAAAAACACAGACTAAAAGTGACCATGACACGACCTGCCAGAAGTGGAGCAGGAAGTTTTATTTTCAGGTGTTGTTCTCAGGATCAGCCAGAGCTCTAAAAACAGCTCTTTTCATCTCAGTGCTTTGACTTGCGTCGGTGCGTGATTAATAATCCGAGGATTAATTTCAGGGGACAGCGAGGCCTTCCCGGATATTCAGAGACGTTATAGACGCGCTATATAGACGGCCCGAGTGTGTCTGCGGCCCCTGAGCGACTCAAAGGAAACCCCAGCGCTGATCCGCTAAGACAGAGCAAACAGGAGGGAATAACAGAGGAATAAGAGCAAACCCTCCTCCTCCTGTCCGTGCAGACCCTCGGCATGCTGGGCCCGACAAAGGCAGCCAGTCAGATCCATTCACAACAACTATAAATCAGCCAGCGGCGGCCAATAGGAGCGAGACCACATTAACATCATCAGAACAGCAGATGGTGGATTCAGCTCGCGCTTTCAACACATATTTCAGCAGACGTTATTAAACGGGCTGACATCATCAGGCTCCACAAACAGCCTCGTTTCACGCACCATGGAAATCAGGCACTTTAAATGTTTGCATTCAAATGTGTGTTTTAGCATCGATGCAGGGATCTGAATCAAGGACCAGCTCTTAATCAGAAACAACATTATTCTTTTAGAAATTAATAAGCAATTGTAATTTTATTTAATGCCATGTCAGCAACCAAAGCTATTTTTACGGCAAGAATATTTCAATAATAAATATACAGTTAAAAACAACAAATGAATGCATAAATTAAATAAGATTTTTAGCGTTAATACATGATAAAAATTCTAACATTTGTTTTGAAATGTCCTTAGAGTTCATTTCATAAAAAAGCCTTCTGGAAACATTAAAAGCAGGACAGTCCAGTTTAATGTGTTTGACTGTAAAAAGAATTGTGCAGTACAAACACTGAGTGTGGTTTTCACCTTTAAGCAAAAAACCATAGGTTGTAATGTAATGTAATGTGTATTTATATAGGGCATTTATCATGTATGGCCTTACACCCAAAGCGCTTCACAATCATGAGGGGGTCTCTCCACACCACCACCAGTGTGCAGCATCCACTTGGATGATGCGATGGCAGCCACAGGACAACGGCGCTAATGCGCTCACCACACACCAGCTATAGGTGGAGTGGAGAGACTGTGATGGAGCCAATTCAGTGGATGGGGATGATTGGGAGGCCATGATCAGTAAGGGCGAATGGAGGGAAATTGGCCAGGACACGAAAAGTGCCATGGGATTTTTAATGACCACAGAGAGTCGGGACCTCGGTTTAAAGTCTCATCCGAAAGACAGCACTCACTGATAGTATGGTGTCCCCTTCACTATACTGGGGCATTAGGACTCACACAGACCACAGGTTGATTGCCCCCTGCTGGCCTCACTAACACCACTTCCAACAGCAACCCAGTTTTCCCATGTGGTCTCCCATCCAGGTACTGACCAGGCTCAGCCCTCCTTAGCTTCAGTGAGTAACTAGTCTTGGGCTGCAGGGTTATATGGCTGTGGCTCAATTTCTTGTTATTCTTGTATGTCCAATATGACATCTGGTAAAAAAAAATCTCTTGACCAAATCTAGTTTTAAAAAGGTCTTAAAACTGTTTGAGATTTAATAAAAGCAATTGACTGCCATGATTTTTGGATAAATGTCTGTTTTAGTTAGAGCGGTAGTAAGATGGAGTACAATATATTAGAGAGAGTAT
The DNA here is from genome assembly GCA_903798115.1 of Danio jaintianensis. Classification (NCBI taxonomy): domain Eukaryota; kingdom Metazoa; phylum Chordata; class Actinopteri; order Cypriniformes; family Danionidae; genus Danio; species Danio jaintianensis. The sequence continues at coordinate 5,616,571 of CAIGQV010018202.1, forward strand.
AGCACATTTAACACTTAAAATAAATAAAAAATCAAATATGCAATCATTGATTCACATCAAATCAAAAAACAACAAAAAAGATGCAGGGATCTGAATCAAGAACCAGCTCTTAATCAGAAACAACATTATTCTTTTAGAAATTAATAAAACCAATTGACTGACATTATTTGTATCAGTTTTTGGACAACCATCTGTTTCAGTTAGAGCAGTAGAATGATGGAATACAATATATTAGAGAGAGTACCATGTTTAACACTTTTAAAAGAAATCAAATAATCAAATCAAAAAACAAAAAGATGCAGGGATCTGAATCAAGAACCAGCTTTTAATCAGAAATAACTGATTATTTTTTATTTTTAAAAGAATAATTGACTGACATTATTTTTATCATTTTTTTGGACAATCATCTGCTTCAGTTACAGCGGCAGAAAGATGGAATACAATATATTAGAGAGAGTAGCAGTGTTAACACTTAAAATAAATTAAACAACATGTCTTTCCTTGAACATGTAGCCTAATTCATGAACAAACAACTCTAATGGGCCAGTTATGTTTATAACAAAAAAAGTCTCAAACTTTTTATTAGTGAATGGTTTGATCCGGTTTGAGCAGGTGTTTTAATCGAACATACTGATTTTCTGAGAACCACGGTTAATTATTAGGGCCCTATAATTTCGACAATGTGGAAACTGAAGAGAAATGAGTAATAGTTAAAAACACGTTAGTGTTTAGTATTTATCGTACACTAAATTTGGCAAATATTGGATGAATAAATCAAAAATGGTGCTGTACACCTAATCAAATAAAAATATAGACCAGTGTCTGGGAATATTAAACCTCTAAAATGATTATTTCTTTATGAAGTCTGCATGTTGTGTGCGTGCTTTATTTACAACACACAATGATGCTTTACAAATAACTATAATATTCTGATTTGGTGCTCGAGAAACATTTGATTTTTTGTGTGTATTTTTGTGGATACTGATGAATTTTTTCACGGTAAAAAACACGGTATGTATTTTTCTTTGCCACTAGAGGGTGTGTATTCACAAAAAACAAAAGAGTGTGACTGTGGAATCATGTGAGTTGTGGTCTTCATTATATCCTGCAGAAATCATGTTGATAGATGAACTAAAGTATTCAACACTTCTTATCATGGTAGTATGAAGCAGAGTAAGGCTGAAAGCTGTCGAAGTGAAATCACGAAAGCAGCTGAGCTTTTATTATGCCACAGTCCACCGCTTCCAGTTCTTCACATGGAGAAGCTGCAGAGCTGTTTTATCAAACTAAATACATTTTAGGCTTTGCTTTTAATGCGGCTCTGTGCAGTCTAATAAAACACAGTTAATAAAGTTATTAAAGTGTCTTTGGTGCTTCCATATATATATTATGTAAATAAAAAATCTAGGGTGTAATAGGGTGTGACATCATTAGCATGAACACACGTTACACAGTCGGTGTCACTAGTCAAATATTTTAAAATCTCCCCAATTTGAACATTCTTCAAAACATTTGGAGTAATGTAAACACATAGGTTAGCAAAATATGTAACACTGTTCTAGTGGTTTTTGGATATTTAGATACAAAAATCGTACATTTTGTGCCCTTACAGTCATCAAACTCTTCCTCGGAATCCAAAGTAAAATAATAAAACAAACCTGGTAAAACTTCATTTTAGATCACAATTCATGGTATTAACATACCATTAACCAGTGTTGGGTGTAATTAGTTAAAAAAGTAACTAGTTACTGTAATTAAATTACTTTTCCACTGAAAAAGTCAAGTAAGGAATTACTTTTTTTATTTTCAGGGAATTTAATTACAGTTACTTAAAATATACTTGCCTAAAATACTTTAAAGCCTAAAGTTCTGTATAAATCAGTTCAGAAGCAGAGGAATTTTGTGTGTGTGTATGTATAAGGAATACACATGCTTAAGAAACAATTAAATTAGTAGGCAATTAATGTCAATTTGTAAGAAATGTGGTGTAATTATTTCTTTGAAACATTTTGTGTTTTGAAACATTTGTGGAACATTCCTTTTGTGTCAATTAAGAAAAAACCTAAAGGCCCATTTAAAGAATTAAATGAGTTTCATTTGTATTCTGTGACATTTATAAGAATTTACGCACTATTGAGTCAAGTTATTAAATTACTTGAGTAATAAAGTTATTTTTCAGACAAAGTAATTAGACAGTAATTTAAATACAATTTTAATGATGCAATTAGTAATTAATTACATTTTTGAAGTAACTTACCCAACACTGCCATTAACACTACTAGCTTAATAAAATACTAATTAGCCATTTATTAATAGTTTATAAGGTTTATAAAGTTGGGTTTAGGTTTTGGGTAGGATTAAGGATGCAGAATAAGACCATACTACCAATGAACAGTTAATATTTTAATAATAGGCAGGTAATCAAAGACTATAGAACAGTGGTCCTCAACCACCGGGCCGCAGACCGGTACCAGTCCATGGAACAAATTGGTACCAAGCCACACAAGACATCATTAATTATTTCAATTTTATTTATTATCAGAGTCTGAACAATCTTTTATTTAAAAAAATGACCGTATTCTCTCGCTTACATCTCGGTCACTTGAGCGCCATTTGTCAACAAATCAGGTGAATCCACCATGTCTGTGCAAGAAGATCAACTGCTGGAGATCGCAAATGACGGCGGCCTTTTAGGGGCCGTTTGCATATCACGTCTTTTCTAGAGTTTGCGCAAGTTCGTTATTTCCAATGGAGGTGTGCGGCTTGCGCACACAAGCAGTGTGACGCGCTCGCACCTTCCAGACGCACACAATAGAGTGAATGCAGGGAGCGCACTGCAAGTCATGTGACAAGAACTGACCAATCAGCTTCAGCTTGTATGGCATATACACATTTACAAACACAAAACACCCAAACACTGCAGTGCTTTGTAATTTTCCATAAATAAAACTTGTATCAGAGTGACAGCAATGTTTTCTCAGCTTGTCATCCTCTGAGAAAATGGTTGATTATCGCCTAGCAACTGTCCACATATAACGAATGAAGCCCCGCTTTCTAGTACAGGAGCCAATCATCGATCGATACAGACTGAGGATTCTCCGGGGGAGGGGCTTGGACCAGACGTGAGTTTCTGCAGATTTTGTAAAATTTGAACGTTTAGAAATGAAACTAAAGAGACAGTTTGGCAAGCAATTTTGGAGAACTGGATGTTTCCCCATTCAAACAGAATGTCCGAGAGACATTTCAAAGATGGCCGCTGACTGGAATGCCTTAAAGTGTCTTTGAGGTAATAAGCCAATAGTTAATAGCATTAATGGTGACCTAATCTAACCAAAAACCCTTCTAAAGCAAAAACACAGAAGTAAAATTTAAAGCATAAAAGCATACCTGGAGAATCCCTTTCCACACACCGAACAGACGTATGGTTTGTGGACGCCTCCGTCATGCGAGCGCACGTGATACGTCATGCGATCTTTCCTCTTGAAGCGCTGCTGGCAGATTGGACACTCGAAGGGCTTTTCGTCCGAGTGCGACAGCTTGTGCCGGTTCAGATGATAAACGTCCCGAAAGGCCTTGCCGCACATTTCACAGCCGTGGTTCTTCTTGACGGGCTTGGGTGGTTTTTTGGGGGCGCTGTGCTGGGTCACGTTAGACATGGACGTTGGTGACATGATGGTAGAAGCAGAGGAAGTGGAAGTGGTGGCTGTGGAAAGGATGCCAGCGACGGTTGAAATATATGAAGGGTCGCCAGTGCTTTCGCGAGACATGCTGGAAATGAGCGGGACCATTGTGGGTGCCGCCTGTGCCGTTTTTTTGGGTCTGGATACCATTTTGATGCCGGTGTGGCAGGACTCGTGTCTGCGGAGGTGGTAGCTGTCGCGGAAGGCCTTGTTGCAGTAGCCGCAGATGAATGGCGTTTTGCTTTTGTGCTCTTTTTTGACCACAACCATTGGACCAGCATTGCCGCCGCCACCGCCTCCTCCACCCGTCCCACTGACAACGTTGTCTTTGAGGAGGTCTGCAGCGCTGACGGGGGGCTTGTGGTCCAGGGGAATGGGCATCACAGGCTTCTGGTCCTGTGGCTCAGAGTTCAGCAGCGGCAGCAGGCTGTTCGGGGCCACCTGGTGCTGATGGTGAAGGGCTTCATTAGCCTGCTGGAAGAAGGAGACAGAAGCGGGAGGCAGGGTTAGAAATGATCATGCACTTACAAATGATGTCAATTACAGTACTGGCCAACATTACGGTTTATAGCCATTAGGATGACATTGTACATGTAAATGGTAAAGAAAGTTGTTTGATGATTATTTAAAATATATATACACAATAAAATAAAATTAAAACAATAAAAACAAGAATGTCTGAATAACAAAAAATAATAGCAGAATATTATATCAAAATAAAATAAAAATAACTGAATAATGAAGTAATAATATTAATAAATCAAGAAATATTTAAGTTTGTTTGTAAAATAAAATATCAATGTAAAAAATAAAAACAACAATTCAAGAGGTATTAGGATGTTTTGGTTGAGAATTGCATCTGCAAAAAGAGCCAATCAAGTAATTTCACTGAGCCTTATGTAAAACAATCGATCTGTCGGACTGTCTGTCTATCTAACAACATATTTAAATACTTACAAAATACACTGCAAGTTTAGCATGCCATATGTAAAATCAGCCAATAATCCATTATAACCTATATAGCAGAAATTAATAAAACAAATGAGCTGTAATATAACTACGAAATAAAATGCAAGCACATATTAGCCTAAACAGCCACAGATGTGAGAGCTCAGCCTCAAATGCTGATCTTTACTTTTACTTGATTTTTTTCCTCTGGTAAAGAAAAAAGGCATTTCTCAGGAGAATTTAACTCTGGGGCTCCAGTGCGTTTGAACAAAGATGAAAAACTCTGATCTCTTCAGTTATAGATGAGATCGTCCATCTTCTACAGAGTCTCTCTGTGTGTGTGTGTGTGTGTGTGTGTGTGTGTGTGTGTGTGTGTGTGT
>CAIGQV010018202.1:5631401-5651177 GCA_903798115.1 Danio jaintianensis
ATCTATCTATCTATCTATCTATCTATCTATCTATCTATCTATCTATCATATTGAAAAAAAATTATTGACAGGAAATATTTAACTAGTAATATATAAAAAAAAATTCAAGAAAACACTGCAAGTTTACACTAGAAGTTAAAAAAACTATAGTTTTTATATAATACATAGGTAAATAAAAAAACAATAAATTATACATCTTTAATAATATTTTACATTTTGTATAAACATATACATAGACTATGAATTTGACGAACTGAATGATAGAATTAGTTTTTAATTAGATGAATGCAAATCATAATATGAGTGAAAACTATAGTGTTGTCACGATACTGGAATTCAGTACCAATCGATACTGAAATTTTAAAAACGTCCATTTTCCGCTAACATTTGAGCGCGTTCTTAAACACTGCTGATTTGCCATTGTGTTCACGTGCTCAACAGAAATGACTGATTGTCCGTGAAGGTCATCAGTTCACCGAACTCACCACTGTTTACTGAGTGTAACCACAGATACAGGGACACTGGAGCACTTTAAAGACACGTCGATCAGCTGGTTTGTCTATAAGCTGACATACGAGCGATCTGCTGATGAATCGCGGCTTTAAAACGCTCCAGTGTCCCTGTATCTGTGGTTACACTCAGTAAACAGAGGTGAGTTCGGTGAACTGATGACCTTCACGGCCAATCAGTCATTTCTGTTGAGCCCGTGAACACAATGGCAAATCAGCGCTCAAATGTTAACGGGAAATGGACGTTTTTAAAATTACAGTATCGATTGGTACCGAATTCCAGTATCATGACAACACTAGTGAAAACCATGTCATATAACAAAGTTAAAATTACAAAAGAAAATCATTAAATACATTATAAATATAATACACATTTTAAAATACTATAGAAGAGTGTACTGTAAAATCTGATGTTTCGTTTTTAAAACCACATCTTTGGACTAACGATATAGCACATTGGTGTGTTGACACATTTATACCGTTTTCATGATATATAAGCATCATTCACCAGCCCTGAGGGTGACGCAGCATGAAGCACATCCTGCAATTTAAGCAAACCGTCCTAGCAATAGGCATGGGACGATAACCATTTACAAGGTATACCGCGGTTTGAAAAAGTCAAGGTTTTAAAACTTTTTTTTTTAAACATTTTCTGGTCCGTTCCAAAGGTATATCTAATTTTTTTTTTTTTTAGGACAACAGTATCTCCAGCAAAAAAGATCTCCAAAGATGCCGTTTTAAATTGTAAAGAAATTTGTGTTTTTGAAACTAATGAAGACAGCAGAAGTCATGGATTTATTTGAATTATTTAGCCTGACATGTTTACTGTTCAAAAATATCTTAAATGTTTCTCAAAATAAAATATATTGTGCTCAAAGGGGGAAATAGTTTTCGTTTTTTTACCCAGACATTTAAAAAGAATATGTTTTAGAGCAGTAATCACAATACCGTGAAACCGTGATATTTTTATACAAGGTTAATATACCGTAAGAATCATATACTGGCCCATACCTACCTAGCAAACCTTTCCACTCTAGTGATGAGTCAACTGAGGCACCGACTCCAAAAAACATTCTCCGATGAGCAATGGCTGCTCACATCCCAGACTCTCTGACATAACCACTTTCATCCATCATGAAAAGTTACGCTTCAAAACAAGTAAAAATGAAAGTCTAAAGAAAGCCATTCTGAGCACTGAGGCCAGGTATTGACAGGTGCGCGTCTCGTCTGTGTCTGATCAACAAATAAAGGATGTTTTATGAGTCAGTGTCGTGAGTCACAGACCTACCTCAGCTCGAAGATAAATGGATTACAGGAATTCTACTTTCTCAAGGCTACACTGGGGCATTATGGGTCATGAAGGCAGACTAGCCGTCCAACATGCGATTAGTGAGGTCAACTAGTTTCAAAATCAGGTCAAGATTTTGAAGTAGTGCATCTCGAAACACTTGATGGATTTGCGATGCCACTAAACACCCACTGATTCACACTCATTCTGCGGTCTAACCAAGTTCATGACTAAACCTCAGTCACCACATTTACTATATTACACCAAAAACACAACAGTTTGACCAATCAGAGTAAACCAGCTGCTGTACCTGACACTATGTTTCCATCCGAAAATGTAAATTAGACTTGAGTGAAAAACATTTGCGAATAAAGCACTGTTCCCATCCAATGAGCCAAAGAGAACAAAAATGTCACTTCCTGATAAACTAGGTCTGCTCGATTGTAGGAAAAATCATAAATCACGATAGTTTTGGTCATAATTGTAATCACGATTATTTAAAACGATTATCAGTGAGCCATATGACCAAAAAGTTTTGGAGATATATATATATATATTTATTTTTTTCCCCCTGTAAAAGTAACAAAACATTCTCACAATTAGTGTTGTCACAATACTGGAATTAGTTATCAATCGATAATGAATTTTTTTAAAAAGTCCATTTCCCGTTAACATTTGAGCGTTGTAGCTCTTTCTTAAACACAGCTGATTTGCCATTGTGTTCACGTGCTCAACAAATAATAATAATAATAATAATAATAATAATAATAATAATTCCTTACATTTATGTAGCGCTTTTCTAGACACTCAAAGCGCTTTACACAATGGGGGGGGATCTCCTCATCCACCACCAGTGTGCAGCATCCACCTGGATGACGCGACGGCAGCCATATTGCGCCAGACCGCACACCACACACCAGCTGATTGGTGGAGAGGAGAGTGATGAAGCCAATTGTTGTATGGGGATGGTTTGGAGGCCATGATGGACAGAGGCCAGTGAGCAGATTTGGCCAGGATGCCGGGGTTAAACCCCTACTCTTTTTCGAAGGACATCCTGGGATTTTTAACGACCACAGAGAGTCAGGACCTCAGTTTAATGTCTCATCCGAAAGACGGGTTTTGAAATGACTGTGATTGGCCGTGAAGGTCATCAGTTCACCGAACACACCGCTGTTTACTGATTGTAACCACACATACAGGGACACTGGAGCGCTTTAAAGCCGCAAAGATCAGCTGGTTTGTCTATAAGCTGACATACGAGCGAACCGTTGATGAATCGCGTCTTTAAAAGCATTTAAAAAAAAAAAAAGAAACCAGCTTTGATGGCATGTCACATTAGTAGAATCCAACTTGACTAAATTCACTTCTCAAGGTCTGACTGTGAAATGACTTGTGCAGCAATTCAAGAGCAAAATTAATATATATATATATATATATATATATATATATATACACTAAATAAAAATCGCATATCACGATTAGGGCTGCACAATACTGGAAAAAAACTGACATTTTGTTTTTATGTGATATATATTGCGATATGAATATAATTTCACAAGATGACTATTTGGAAAATTCATAACTTTACATTGATTGTGATTATTTTGTACAGAAGTTTATTTGCATAAAATGTACAAAAATTATACAAGATAAAAAATTAAAGCACAAAATTTTATTAAAACGATTAAATAAACAGCGCTTAAATCGCTTTCGGGGGAGTCTAACAGTATTGAGGTACAGAAATTCAATAATCGGACGTAAAATAACAATGTATAGTCTTCACTGTATAAATAAATAAACAATTAAGTGGCAAACCTAATAATTTCTTGTGCCCAAATGATTTAAAATCACTTTAAATCTCAGTTACTGGCCCTAAAAACTCATCAAATCTTTTTCTTCACACAATTAGATTAGAGTTAAACCTTGCAATGCCTCCACAAATCACATCTGAACTGTGTTTTCTGCTTAATTATAATCTCAATTTGACATTGCAGATTCTGTGATGTGACTATGTCAGATTTGCACATTGCGATATTGATGCTGAAACGATATATTGTGCAGCCCTTATCACGATTTAAGTACTGATATCTCATATAACGATATATCCCAATATAGTACATTTTCTATAAATTCAATCAATTTATAGTTTATATATTGAGTTGAGCACGACACTTTTTACATTTTAAAATATTTACTAGAAAATTTACTCATTAATATGTGATCACTTTTCTCACTTTGTTTAGAACTTAAAATGATTAAAATGCAAAAATAAAAATGTATTAATAAAACATAAAACATTCTTAAAACCTAACGATTACAAAGCCATCATTAAATATTGCTACACAAATTAAACAAACATAGTACTTCCAAATTTCACGTTTCTGCCTGCGTATAAGATTGCGTACATACAATGAAAAAATATTATCGTAAACAATATATTAGTAAACGATAAAGCAAAATATGAAACTATAGACTTTTTATTTTATCCATACAATACATATTGTCATGCTGCACAGCCCTCCGTCCATCATTACACTCAAAAAATATATACATTTTTGCTGCTTGTTCAAGCCACTTATAAATGAGCTGAAACACAATTCTTGAGGTTTGTTTTGGGACAACTTAATTGTTCTATGTTCAGTTCACTTAAATTTATTACATTAACTTACAGACACCATGAATGAATAGTGTGGAACCCTGCATTTTTTACAGCGTACATAAAATGTTTTCAGAATTTGTATGATTTCAAGATATTTCTACAGCCGTTATTTATTCAGTCATTTATTCAAGTATGATTCACACTGCAATAAGCAGTTATAAATAAGACAACAAAGCAAAAATGTTAAAAAAAAAACTAATTATAACAATAAAGAATTCCAACTCATCCACACAGCCCATATGGCTCAACATGTGCTGAACACAAAGCATGTAATCAAACTCAATTTATTCTCTGACATGTTCCCTGGAGTAATTTATAGTAGTAATACATACTGGAAGAACTCTCACTGACACCAAAAAGGCATAATATATCATCTTCAACAATATGCAAGCATTCAGATGAAGAAAATCACACACGAGGAACAAGGTGCAACACAAGCCAAAGCGCTTTGTAAAATAGTCTAATGAAAAGCAGAATGTTAAACTAAGCCTAGAGGACACACAACTGACTAAGAAAGCAAAAAGCGGTCAAGCTGAACAGCCCATAAAGTGAGGTTACGTGTGAACCAGTCATCAGGATCTGAGTCACTGGAGCAGCTTATTATATCATGTCTGATTCTTTGTGTACAAAAGAGGATAGATAAATATGCAGATAAAGGGAAATATATAATTGGGCTTAGACTTAGAAGTTGGTCTAACTTTACACCAGCTAGCTAGCTAAATAAATAACTATTTATATATAAATAACTAATAAATAAACATACTCAGTGCTGCAAAACATACATGAGTACACCCCCTTTTAAAACATTTATGCTTTCATCCATTTCTCAGTAACTATAGACAATAATTTTTGATGCATTTAAACAAAACAGTTTTATTAAACAGTAATATCCATTAAAATAAGGGTTTGGACACCTAACATCATTATGAATAGAAATAATTTAAATACATGTAAATACACGAGGTATTGCATTGCAAAAAAATAGATCAAATATTTTCAACAAATTATTTTAACAATTTTTAATTTTTCTCTTGAATTTATCTCTTTATTAAAATTTTATTTCATATTTTTCACTAACATGTTAGTTTGGGTGTACTATTTTTTAGACCGTGACTTATGCTTTATTAAATTAGCTTCAGCTTTGGCTTTGGTACTGACTTATTTAACGAATATTATTTTAAAGCATCCTGTGGAAAATTAATTTTATAAAGAGAGATCTGTGAGGGGTGTACTCATTTATACTGGGCACTGTATACACACACACAACAACAACAACAAAACATGTTATACACATTGCTTCTAAACAGAAAATTAACTAAATAAAAATAAATAAATTATAAGAAAAATATAAGAAAAATTATATTTTCACCATACAAAACGTAATAATGAAAAACATTTCTAACTTTCCAGATGTTCATTCATTAAAACTATTCCAACTATTCAACGTATGAAAAATAAACCACAGTTGTTTTTTTTACCTTGCCAATATTCCCAGACTTTCCAAGACCATGTGAACCTTATAGGCTAAAAGATACAGCAGTTGATGGCTGACTGATCAACACATACAGAAGCGAAATACATGGAGTGGAGAAACAAGTGAGATTGCCTGATAGTGAAGTAGAAAAAAAGCATTATCTACTGAGGAATGAACACAGAGATGGATGAAGAGAAGAAAATATCTATGTGGGAAAAGATGGATGCAAGAGAGATGGAGATAGACACAGAAGAGCTGAGAAATATAGCGGGATATACGGAGTGGAGACAGATAGAGGAGTAAACAAGAAAACATCCACAGAAGAGAGACAGAGTAACACACTGGTGTATAGAAGGCTATTTTACAGCAGTAGAGTTCAATAAAAGATAGTGAGAGTGTGGTAAACAGAGATTGAGTGCTACTACATCTATCGAGGTAGCGCAGCTGGGCGCCCGGGACTCATCTACTATTGTTTTGCTCCAACTGCTCCGTTTCAAATATCTCTGTTTGTAAAGCAAACTGAAGCGGGCAGGCCGGCAGCATGAATGACCAGCAAGCGGACTGCGGGTGTGTGTGTGTGTAAATGCGTGTGTGTGTTTCAGAGAGAGAGAGTTTCTCACCTGGAATAAGAAAGAGCTCCAGCTCTGCTCCATCATCGCGTCTCACTCACAGAAACAAAGCGCTCAACATGGCAGAGCGAGACTTCCGCCACCCCGCGGGACGTACCACTCGCGGGAAGGGGGGTGGAATGGGAATTTGAATGATTCGTTTAATAAAATACTATTCCGTTTTAGAGTGTTAACATATATGAATACATATATAAACAATAAGTGTTACAATACAATCTGGGCTTTATTCGAGGGTAAATGTTATAAAGTTATTAATTGAATGTTTAATACAGCACCCCTGTTTTTCGATTGCATCTCGACAGACTCTCGGGACGCTCCAAAAAACAGGAGTGAAGTTGATGAATAGCTCGGAATTGTCGCGAGACTCGTCATAACTCAGTGCGCGAGATTGACTGACTGCGGCTTTATCTGCATATATGCGATTAAACGCGCTTTATCTGTATTTAACGTATTTAAAGTGTGTTTTCACACTTTTGAATACAACATTGTGCATTTTAGTGAGTAATTCATCATCTTGAGTAGTGGTGGTGAATTTGATTAATCTGAGAGACTACAGTCTTTTTAAGTCTTTTCACTAAAAAGATTCGTTCAGTCATTTACTGACTCGTTCAGTGTGTTCGGTCATTGAATCATTTGTTCAAACGAAACAAGACTTTACTGAAGTAGTATTTAAAAGGTTAGTTCACCCAAAATGGAGAATTCTGTCATCATTTACTCGCCTTTTAGTTACTTCAAACTTTTAAGAGTTTTGGAACACAAACGAAGATATTTTGAAGAAAGCTGAAAACCTGTAACCATTGGCTTCCATTTATGGATGCACTTGAGTGCGAGTAGCCTAAATAGTGAGTAAATTTTCATTTTTGAGTGAACTATCCCTTTCATTTTTTTATTGCAACAACAACAAAGTAATTATTCATTCTTAGTAATCAGTCTCGTAATTATTCGGCTTAGTCTCTTTATTCATCAGGGGTCGCCACAGTGGAATGAACCGCCGACTTAACCAGCATATGTTTTACGCAGCGGATGCCCTTCCATGCTGCAACCCAGTACTGGAAAACATCCATACACACTCATTCACACACACACACACACACACACACACACACATACATACACACACACACTACAGCCAATTTAGTTTAGCCAATTCACCAATTCACAAAACCGGAGCACCTGGAGGAAACCCACGCCAACACGGGGAGAACATGCAAACTCCACACAGAAATGCCAACTGACCCAGCCGAGACTCGAACCAGCGACCTTCTTGCTGTGAGGCAATCGTGCTACCCACTACACCACCGTGTCGCCCTCAAAGTAATTATAATGTATATAAAACAACCATAAAATATAGTACAAACCATGCAGAGATTTTTTTTTTTATATTAATTAAATCAATCTATCCCTTAAATGTTTTGCTCATTTAGTTCTGTTCAGTCTTTCGATCGTTCACAAACAAGATGCTATGAGATGAATCACTGCGTTGAATGACTCGTTCAATTAAATGATTCATTCACCACCACTATAACAGCAGCAAGGCTTCATGGGACAGATTTGTGTGTGCCGTTTTACATGATTTATTCTTCTAAATCCCCCAGCAGACGCACAGAAATGATTAGCTGAAGGCGAAGAAACAGCCTGGTCTATTTGAGGATGGTTTTATAATCAAGAGTGACACACAGAGCGAGTCCTGAACTGAATTAACTTAATAACCCGATTTATTTGCAGCGGGGTTCCTGTTTAATAGGTCACAGAGAGATTAAAAGGCCATGCTAAGGATTTCATTCAATAAGTTATTTTTGTGGGGGCTACCAAATTATGTTAAAGGGGTTCTCAAACATCACAACAATTGTGTAATACAGCTTTAATGTTCTTTACTTTACTTTAGTCTTCTCCATACACTAGCATAATGTACTGTTTATAGTTTATTTTGATTTCTAAAAAAGATTTGTAGCAGTTTAGCCTATCCTACCAAACATTTATAATTTATTTAATGTTTTAAACTTTAAATTTCACTTACTGTATATACTAGTCAATTGAAGTGGACCAAAAAAATCTTTCAAAATAGTCCTATGTTGTTCAATAATTTTAGGATAGCTTTGATGAATGGTTTTGATTCCCTTTAAATGTTGACTACAATATATACAGTGCTCAGCGTAATTGAGTACACCCCATTTTGAAAATGAATATTTTTATCAATTTCTCAGTGAATATAGGCAATGTATTTTAAACAGATTTATCAAACAGATATATTTATTAAAATAATATTTTAGTCACCAGACATAACTAGAAATCGAAAGATAATACAATTAAATTCAAGCAAAATATTGCAAAAAACATTACAACCTACAAAATTTCAACTAAATTTCTCTTGATTTTTCCTCTTTTTTTAAATATGTATATAATATTTTTCTATAACATATAAATTTGGGTGTACTAGTTTTTGGATTGTTATCGTAAGTTATTTTGTTAGATAAGCTCCAGATTTGGCTTCAGTACTGACTAATCTAATGTATATGCACAAATATAGTATTGTATAGCTTCCTTTAAAAAATATGAATTTAAAAGATAGATGTATGAGGGGTGTACTCATATATGCTGAGCACTGCATATATAATTAAATTAAATTATAATATATTATAATATATTATTATTGGTAATATTTTACATTTAGTGCTTAAATGAACTGATTTACAAAAACCTCTATGACACTGTAGCTGCATCAGGACCACCTGATTCACAGCATGTTCAGCAAATGTGATCTGAATACACATCTCAAATCCATCATGATTGCAATGAGAGCAGCTTTAAGAGTAGTTATATTTGGCTCAATATTGTCTAAAAACATGAGGATTGAATTAGTTAGTTGAGTAGCCTAACTAGCAATCCCAGACTGGTAGCTGTAATATCTGCAGTATTAATGGTATAATCATGACAAATGATTTACATAAAACTCTACTGTTGCCAGACCTATTTCTAAGTGTCTGTAAAGTTTTTATCATGGCTTTTCTTCCACAACATTACAGTGAAAACCTATGCTTTCAGGTGTATATTGAGTATAAACGCTTTGGTTTTAGTTAGGATATTGGTTTTTATTTATTTTAAATGCCTTAAATGTCGATAAGATCTCTTATTTGATACGATTAGTGAAACTTCAAGTAAAAAAAAAATATTGTATGCATTTTATTCCACTAAACGTGCACTTTGGATTTATTCAGTCTCCCAGACTCTAACAAACGCTGTATTAGTATGAATTTAATAGAGACGCTTCAAAAATGTGCAGCAGATGGGGATGTTCAAGATTATTGCGCAACTGGAGAATAATAAAAACATGCATAAAAAGGGATTAGTGTTGTCAGAGAGTTCGTCCATAAGAGGGCGCTGTGCCCACGCAAATGTAACTAAACCACCATCAAAATACAAATCCCGTACAGGAATATTCCAATGCAACATTTATGCACACGTATATATGAAATAACATGCACTAAAAACTTTATGTCAATACTATTCATCATTATTAGGCTATTTATTATTTTTATTCTAACAGAGCAACTTGATTAATATACAGTGCATTAATTATTCGAGTGATATGTAGCCTATATAAGGTATTTTGACAATAATATATTTTTAAGCCTATTTATTTAGTATTTTATATGTTGAACATCAGGCAAAATCAACTTTTCTAAGTTTTAAAGTAGGCTTGAAAGTCTCTTAGTCATGCAGAAGTGATGCATTGCTGTGTTGGAC
Source organism: Danio jaintianensis (assembly GCA_903798115.1). NCBI lineage: Eukaryota > Metazoa > Chordata > Actinopteri > Cypriniformes > Danionidae > Danio > Danio jaintianensis. The sequence continues at coordinate 5,641,705 of CAIGQV010018202.1, forward strand.
TCTTCTTGAGGAGATCATTTCCAGCAGGGCTCAGTGAAGCGGGAGCGCGCTCAGCTGGTGGTGCGCGCGTCCCACTGACCGTCAGACGCTGAAGACGGGTTTCCACAGAACCGGTGCTGCAGTTCAGCGCGCACCGGGCATCGCCAGAATATTTCAGCGCTTGTTACAACCGTAAGTTTGTTTAAATATAGCGGTGTTTGTTTGTTTTTTAGTTCACTGTAAAGGTGAACAGACTGTCTGTTTGCGTTGACGCGGAATAAAGAGGCTTAGAGAAGCGCATTACGCACACCAAAACATTCACCTTTAAGCCAGTTGGTGTGACTTAATGCAAGATCAAATAAATAACTGTATAAAAGCAGCATATACGTATACGATCTGAATAGTGTATTAAGTAGAGAATGTCATTTAAAAGCCTTGTACGTTTAGCCTACATTAAGAGCTGAAATAGTGGAAGTTTCTGCCGGTAGTTTAAAGAGTTCAATTTTATTTTACATAATAGACATGAATATGCATGTGAAGCCAAGTGTTTTGCATGAAATTGATTTGCAATTGTAAAATAAAGTTTAATTCAGTTCGAAGAGGGAGCGCTCTGGGGATGAGGAGTTTCAGGAAGTGATTCATTCTTCTGGGTTTGTTTGGATAATCAGAAAAACCGATCAATTTGAGAGTATTGCTAATGTATGTTTTATGTGATGTAGGCATTATTGTCTTCGTTAAACTAGCCGTATATATCGTTGTCGATAATAAAAAGTCCTACGACTCTCTTACCGATTTTTGTACCTGTCAGGAAAGGTAAGAACAGCCAATCAGAGTGTTCAACGTCACACCGAGGTCTTTCGTCACATCAACTTTCTTTACTCCTGTTTGCATGTTCCTGTTTGTTTCTGCAATAAAGAAAGAAAGAAAGGAAGAAACAAAAAAAACAAAAAAACTTTCTTTACTCCTTTGAATAATACATCATATGTTTTTTTAGCCGAGTTAACAGTGAATTGCTTAAATGTCTGACAGGAATACTAAAACGATTATAGTTTATTAGCCTATATTTGGTTACACATTTTAGCTCTCATGAATCAATACGTTCCCAAATATGAAAAATGTTACCCAGTAAATGAGAAAATAATAATATTAATAATAATAATAATTTAATTATATATTATAATAATAATTCATTCATTCACTTTCTTTTTGGCTTAGTCCCTTTATTAATCTGGGGTCGCCACAGCGGAATGAACCGCCAACTTATCCAGCATATGTTTTACACAGCTGATGCCCTTCCAGCTGCAACCCATAACTGGGAACACCCATACACTCTCATTCACACACATACACTACTGACAATTTAGCTTACCCAATTCACCTACAGCGCATGTCTTTGGACTTGTGGGGGAAACCGGAGCACCCGGAGGAAACCCACGCGAACACGGGGAGAACTTGCAAACTCCACACAGAAATGCCAACTGACCCAGCCGAGGCTCGAACCAGCGACCTTCTTGCTGTGAGGCGACAGCGCTACCCACTGCGCCACCCTATAATAATAAATGTTATTATTACTATTATTATCATCATAATTATTTTTATAGGATATTTATAAAACTTATTACATGTGTTAAAACAATTATAAGGGCGTCACGGTGGCGCAGTGGGTAGCACGTTCACCTCACAGCAAGAAGGTCGCTGGTTCGAGCCTCGGCTGGGTCAGTTGGCGTTTCTGTGTGGAGTTTGCATGTTCTCCCCGTGTTCGCGTGGGTTTCCTCCGGGTGCTCCGGTTTCCCCCACAAGTCCAAAGACATGCACTATAGGTGAATTGGGTAAGCTAAATTGTCTTTAGTGTATGAGTGTGAATGAGTCTGTATGGAAGTTTCCCAGTGATGGGTTGCAGCTGGAAGGGCATCCGCTGCGTAAAACATATGCTGGATAAGTTGGCGGTTCATTCCGCTGTGGCGACCCCAGATTAATAAAGGGACTAAGCCGAAAAGAAAATGAATGAATGAATGAAAACAATTATAAATTAATATAATTATTAAATAAATAAAACAGGTAACGCTTTACAATAAAGTTGTATTAGTTAATGCATTTACTAACATGAACAAGCAATGAACAAAACATTTACTGTAGTATTTTGTTCATGTTTGTTAATGTTAGTTAATGAAAATAAAGCTGTTCATTGTTCATGTTAACTCACTAATATTAACAAGCATGCATTTGGATTTTAATAATGCATTAGTAAATGTTAAAATATGACTAATAAATGCTGTGTAAGTATCGTTCATACTTAGTTCATGTTAGTAAATGCAGTAACTAAAAGTAACTAATGAAATCTTATTGTAAAGTGTGACCATAAAATATAATAATATTAAATTATTATTTTATTTATTTATTATTTTTCAGTTTTTTTTAACACATGCATGACTGCTGTATAAGGCGGCACGGTGGCTCAGTGGTTAGCACTGTCGCCTCACATCAAGAAGGTCGTTGGTTCGAGTGCCGGCTGGGCCAGTTGTCACTTCTGTGTGGAGTTTGCATGTTCTCCCCGTGTTGCCATGGGTGCTCCAGTTTCCCCCACAGTCCAAAGACATGCGCTATAAGTGAATTGGGTAAACAAAATTGGCCGCAGTGTATGAGTGTGTGTGTGTGATTGTGAGAGTGTATGGGTGTTTCCCAGTACTGGGTTGCGGCTGGAAGGGCATCCGCTGTGTAAAACATATGCCGGAATAGTTGGCGGTTCATTCCGCTCTGGTGACAACTGAAAAATAAGGGACTAAGCTGAAGGAAAATGAATGAATGACTGCTGTACACAGTGAGAAAGAGAGAAGGCATTAAAACAATGTTTTGTTTATCAATCTGTTGTTGTAGAGGAGGGATTCATCTGTTGCTAAGGTGACCTTGGTGCTCTGGAGCTGGCGCTGGTCATGACTGAATGCTAGAACTGATCTGTATGCTGTGAAGAGACCGACGTCTGCTGAATTCTACATTTGGGCCCCAATCATGTTTCACCTGATCAAGAAAGATAAAGACAAGGAAAAAGATGGGACGAAAAAAGAGAAAAAGGAGAAGAAGGAGAAAAAAGAGCGAATGTCCCAGGCCGAGCTGAAGAGTCTGGAGGAAATGAGCGTGAGGAGAGGTTTCTTTCATCTTCATCGAAGCAACTCTAAACGGGAGTCGAAAGGGAAGCTGGAGATTTCCAGTCCCATTCCCATTAAGGTGGTCCGAAACACAGAGCTCAGTCTGGCAGATGTAGACCTCAGGAAACTCTACTCTCAGGTAGAGTATTTCCGAATCAAATTTTCTTGTTGTGATTAATTGCTGAAGCATTTATCATGTGTATGGTATCATCACGATATTGACCTAACCTGCAAAAAAGTTACTTTAACAGGTATAATAAAAAAAACAAACACTTGATGTATTGCATTGTTGTATATACATGTTCAGAGTAAACAAATCTCTCATCAAGTTAAATTGCAAAGGGATTATTAAATGCAATAGGTAACATTACAATAAAGTCTCAGTCATGAATGTTAGTTAATAGATTAAATTCAATAGTGAAAAAAGCCAAATTTATTACAGTTACTATGTTTATATTAGGTTTAAAAAAACATATTAATTGTATTTGTTATTAACTAATAATTAAAATTTATTGCAGTTAAGCTATTAACTAAGAAATTAACTACCTAAGATTGATAAAAGTTTTTCATTGTAAAGTTAATTTAATTAATGTTAACTGTTGGCGGGTTAATGTACAACGGTCCTATAAATGGTCACATCATTTTCAATCAGTATTTCAGGATATAATAGGACAGCTAACCAATATAATATTCAGCTAACCAACTAAGTCTCTGGCGCTGTTATGAACACCACTGCAAATACAATATATTCTCCCAGTATATGTTCTTCACAGTATTTTGAAGTGCCCATGATATCAAATTTGTGCATGTTCATTATCATGATATATTGAATTATTGAATATTGGCATATGTCTTCTCTCAGGGTTCCATAACCCCCACAAGCTCCAGCGATGACATTAAAGGCGAGCAAGACGTCCGCCGGTCATCCGTCAAAGAACAGGCGGCCAAGTTCGACTCCATTACCAAGCAGAATTCACAGGTCGAACATATGCTAAAGCGATATTCATTCTCACAGAAGAGCAAGGAAGAAAGCCCTTCTGGGTCAACTGCTCCATCAGGTCAGAACTCCGCCATTGCTTCACCTCAAATAGAAGTCAAGGTATTCAATCAGTCGCCACTACATTCGCTCCACCAAACTAGCCCCGCAAAGATCGTCCAGATTCCAGAAATAGTGGACCGAACATTCCCGGCAGATTTGCGATTACCAGCTGTGGCACCTCCACAGATTCCTGCACCAAGAGAGTTGGAAATTCAACGTCGCAACACAGGGGATTTCGGCTTTTCTCTTCGTCGCACCACTATGGTGGACCAGCGGGCCGATGGGTCACTCTACCGAAAGGTCGTCCACTTTGCTGAGCCCGGTGCTGGGAGCAAAGACCCGACCTTAGGGCTGGTGCCGGGTGACCGTTTGGTGGAGATCAATGGGAGGAATGTGGAAAACAAAAGCAGAGATGAGATTGTGGAGATGATCCGGCAGTCTGGAGACATGGTGCGTCTGAAGGTGCAGCCCATCGTGGAGTTGAGTGAACTGAGCCGCTGCTGGCTGAGGAACACCAGAGGCCCATATCGGGAGGTCTATGAGGTGAGATATGCAAGTTTGTGTCATGGTTGTGATGTGTTTAATCAACCAGTGAGGACGGTGGATTCGATGGGGAGTTTCATTTTACTTACTTTTTCTTTCATGCACACCGGGACGATTTTTGACAGCGTTTATCACCAACGTTTAATGCCTCGTTACTAACAAAGTGTTCCAATATGACCCTTCACAAAAACACACAAAACACCAGGTTTAATAGCAACGTTTTAAAAACAATGCCTCAGTTGTTTTTTTGGTTTGATGCACCGCGTTAAAAGCTGGCTAACCAATAAGATTGACGAATTTGTTTATATGCCTTGAGCCGCTGAAGTTACAGTAAAACACCACTTTGTGCTCAAGCACAAAACGCTCTAGTCGAGCACATAGGAATTGCAGAACAAATAAGATTCGATGGCGAGTTTCATTTTACTTACTTTTTCTTTCATGGCTTGTAACTTTTTCCTGCAATCTTTTGACCAGCGGTTTGTGTGCAGTGGTGGAGGAGGTTAAACAGAAGTGAAAAAGTTACATTTATTCATTCATTTTCTTTTCGGCTTAGTCCCTTTATTAATCCGGGGTCGCCACAGCGGAATGAACCGCCAACTTATCCAGCATATGTTTTACGCAGCGGATGCCCTTCCAGCTGCAACCCATCACTGGGAAACATCCATACACACTCATTCACACTCATACACTAGGGACAATGCAGCTTACCCAATTCACCTATAGCGCATGTCTTTGGACTTGTGGGGGAAACCGGAGCACCCGGAGGAAACCCACGCGAACATGGGGAGAACATGCAAACTTCACACAGAAATGCCAACTGACCCAGCCAAGGTTCGAACCAGCGACCTTCTTGCTGTGAGGCGATCGTGCTATCCACTGCGCTACCGTGACGCCCGAAAAAGTTACACAGTATACCAAATTATTACACAAAATATTCCTATTAGAATGAATGTGTGTGTAAATGAGAGAGTGTATGGGTGTTTCCCAAAACATATGACAAAGTAATTGGCGGTTCATTCTGCTGTGGCAACTCCTAAGAAATCAAGGACTAAGCTGAAGGAAAATTTATAAATATTATTATTACTACACAGAAATAAAATGACTTCATGACTTCTTCATCTGTGTAACAAGCAAGTGTCAGAAGGATAAAGTTGCGCAGCACCACTTTGTGTACCAGCGTATTTGTGCTTTACATTTAGTGCCATCTAATGTCAGGGAGTAATTTAGCATGTTCAGTCAGATCCCTTGAGTATGAATGCCAAAACAAATCTTGAAAAACGCTGACAATAAGTGCAAGGATTGTCCCGGTATGCATAAGACTTAACACAGTGTATCCATTGAGTTTCATTTGCATTATAATTCTCTGTTGTCACAGTTGGGAAAGGCATGTTGTATGTATGAGGAAAAGGGGGGACAGTGCCAAGGGCCCAGAGGCTTGGAGTGGCCCACAGTGAAGACTTGAGGGAGACACCCATAACTTGATCTTGGTCTAGGGGCCCATACATAGGGCCAGTCAGAATTCCTAGATTGCCACTGGCGGGGGTCCACTAAGGTTTCCTCAGCAGAGATCCACGAGGCTCCCATTTGGTCTTAAAATTCATTCAGTTTTAGTTTTTGACAGCGTGTCGCAATGATTTGTAAATGACAAATGACTTCACAACCAAGGAATCAATTGTTTCATCTCATATAGTGTACTCATACTTGACAATGCCTGACTCTGCGTCTGGGACCCTTCACTATCAGAAAAACTAGCATGTTAAACGTTTTCATTCCTCCATGTCACATGATCTGTGACACTGACCTAGGGCTGCACGATATTGGAAAAATTTTACATTGCAATATTTTGTTATTCTGCGATATATTGCGATATATATATACAATTTCACCAGATGACTTGAAGCTCTATTTGGAAAAAAATAATATATATATATAGATATATATAAATATATATATATATATATATATATAGAAATCTAATAAAAAATCTACCAGCATAGATAAATAAAGTAAAAGATACAATTGAAATAAACAGTGATTTATCATTTTCCGAGTCCAACAGTATTCAAATACAGTAATTGAATAATAAAAATAAAAACAATTCAATAAAATTCATCGTTAATAAAGTTAGAAATAATACAATTTCTTAAGCCTGAATGCTTTTAAAATCATTATACAGTCACAGACATCAAAAACACATGCAAATGATAAACTATAATCCAGACTCAACATTGTATATCTTTTCTTGTGACAATTGCGAATGATCACATTGTGATATTGATGCAGAAATGATATATTGTGCAGCCCTACACTGACCAGTAGGAGCACAGGAACTCTTAAAGTATGTACACAGCTTTTAAACACGTTGAAATGAAAGGGAAAGGTGTAGCCTGACATGCTTCTTGTTCACAAGCGACAAGAATTAAGGAGTCAAAGTCATATAATCTGACACAGTAACTGTAACAGACATAAATATTGTGTAGAAATATTGTGGCATTGCACCATTTTAATAAAAACGCTAAATTTAAAGATGGACAACACAATCTAGGTCAATAAAATTTAATGTAATTTCGAATAAATTATGGGTTTTAAAGCTAAATGTGCACTTTGGGTCGTGAGTGTTTGTGATATTGACATTTCTCGGGAAATCAGATACAGTAACTGCACACCAACTGTGCGTTTCAGCAACTTTTGGTCTGAAGATCAGTTACAGCCTTGAGGGATTCTGTAATTCAGAGCAATGTGAGTGTTTGACATCTGAAGAGACCGTTGTGCAGAGAGATGTTGATGTCAACAGTTTCAGTGAGACAGCTTCGGGCTTTAATAACCTGTCTAATTTGTTCGTCATTCTTACCCAAAATGCATCTGTATTGGTGTAGCTATCCAATTTTGGAGGACATTATAGCCCCATCTGAGTAAAATAAATGGCGAAACTGAAAGTATTATAAGTCCATACTGTGGTCTAGCATGCTGTTAAGTGATGAACGAAGACCAAAACAGTATTTTATTTAGTCACTGAATGTTTTTTGTGATATTCACCCAACTGAAATCATTTAGCAGGGTTCGATTTGCAAGGAATGCATGAACTGTGTAAAGTGTATACAGTACGTTGAATGGTTTTGTTCACAGGTTGTGTATTTTAATTTTCTTGATTTGCTCAGTCATATTTTCTGATAAAACTGTGATGGTATTTGTCATAACCCATTGGTTTGCTTTGTCCATATTTGACCCAACGTTGAGTTATGACAACCCAGCATTTTTTTGACTGTACACATACACAATACACAAGTATGCTTAAGCATTCTGTCCTTTTAGAATTGCATATTGCGACATTATATATTTTTTAGGTTCATTTAGATGCCTTTGGTCTGTGCTGCATACATATTTCAGTTCAGTTTTCATAGTTCTGCTGGAAATGGACAGAAACCTCAGTCCATGTTTTTTTTTTTTTTTTAACAAAAAGTTTTGCAACACAGGCTCATTGGAAATATGAGCGTCAAACTACATTTTAAATTGATACATTTGAAATTGCGAGAAAAAGGCAAAAACATACTTCAACATACTTTGGACTGCAGTTTGTAGGTAAAATGAACACACGAGGCAGTATGATGCCAACAACGTTTGTTCTTATTCACATTAATGATATTTACATGGACATATTATTGACGAATAAAGGATTATTTTCATGCAGTTCTTTGCATCACACTGAATAAATACCACAAAACAACTTAACGAAATCAATCTTTTGTAATCGAACAAATTTGAAATAAAAATTTTTGGTGTAGTCAGTTTGCTCGTTTGGTTGTACGGTGTTGTACTTGAAATGTAGCTCCATGGGAGACTGGCAGTGTTGCCAAATCCGAGGTTGTTTATATTTTGTATTTTTGAAAGGATAAAGTTTGAATATATTTACATATTTAAATTTTATTTTCCTGTTACTTACTTGGGATATATTTTATATCTGTGAGAAGATATTACTTTAGAAATGTTTATAATAATAAGGTCTTTCCACATAAAACTTTGAAATGTGACCTACAGTGGAATTTGTTGTTCATCTAAAGTCATATTTTGTTTACTATATTTATAAGGTTACAAATAAAATACAAAATAGTGAAATAAGATCAAGTCATTTTCTTAAATATTAAAGCTTATTTATTATGTAAAGTGCTTTTCTACATTTTCTGGAATAACTTTCCTTATAAAAAAATATTTTGTGAAAGATATTGTTACTGTAAAATAAACTTTCTCATACCATTAAGTAAATTTTTGGTCATACCACCCAGCCCTAATTCCAGTACACTTCTCTCTTCCGTTTGCTTTTGAAAACACTATTGGTTGGGTTTATGGAAAGGTTTAGGTCAGTGGTTTGCTAGGTGGTCTTTACAACAAGCCTTGCCTTCTCATGGACGTGTACAAGAAAGACGTGTATCTGAAACGTACTACAAAACGTACCCTAAGTAATGTATTTCAGATACGCAAAAATGTAGACAGCGCCCTCTAGTGGATTTGTCATCTGAAACGTGCAATGAAACGTACCCTTAGTAAGGTATTTCAGATGTGCAAAAGTGTAGACAGTGCCCTCTAGTAGATTTGTCATCTGATACGTGCAACGAAACGTACCCTTAGTAAGGTATTTCAGATGCACAAAAGTGTAGACAGCGCCCTCTAGTGGATTTGTCATCTGAAACGTGCAACGAAACATACCTTAAGTAACATATTTCAGATATGCAAAAGTGTAGACAGCGCCCTCTAGTGGATTTGTCATCTGAAAC
>CAIGQV010018202.1:5659221-5678326 GCA_903798115.1 Danio jaintianensis
TGCAGTTCAACAGATGATTCATCGGAAAAATCTACCTTCTGCCACTTTTCCAAATGATCAACTAGAAGTCAAGTTATTATTTGTTGCTCTTACAATTGAAATCAACAACAAGACTTTTCTTATCAGGTAGTGTATATGCTATTTTAGTTTGTATTAATATTTAGATTTTTTGTGGCTTTAGTTTAGTTTCTAATTTTATTAATTTAGCTTTATTCCAATTACCATTAAAATGTACTTGACATGTTCAGAAGGCAGTGTTTTCAGAGCCAAAAATGCTGCTGTTGTGTAAATGAAGGACTTGAACATTTCTAAAAATCAGTTTTAAGTTGAAATGATGCATGTGCAGATCATTCATGCAGCGTAAATGGCTTTATTCCAGCAGAATGTCAGGCATTTCTTCAATCGTGGTGTGTCTGTGAATGTGACAGGAAGCCCTAGCAATTTTTTTTGACAGGTCTGATTGTTTGTGCTGATAGTTACCAGCCGGACAGGTTCCAGCGGCATTACTGTAGTGAGAAGAACAGCACTTAAACACACACAAACCTCACACCCTCTCCGCTCCTCTTAGCTTTGAATGAATGAACCGACGTGCTCTCCTCAGCCTTTTGTGTGCGACTCTAATCTCTGGACAAATCTGAGCACACTTTTTGACAGAGTTACTGCATGAGCATGTTTGGAAATGACAAATCAAGGAGAATCAAGGTGAAGAGTTCAACGTAATGTGCAGTCATTCTTTAGGTTTGCAACACAATGCTTGCCGATCTATAACACCTTCTATAACCCTTCTATCAACACCTGTTCATTTTTAAGCAATTTGGTTTGCCCCGAAGAACAACAATGTGAAACATGCCATTACAAAAACATAGCCAAGATGTGTTACATACATGTAGTTTTAAAGTGGCACTTAGTACATTTTGTTAAAGAGTTCAAGCATGTAAAGTTGAAATCTATTCTTAAAGACCACCATGCTAGCCTAAAGAGTTGGGCAGACACGTGTGGGCGGGGCCAAGAGCTGAGGAACGGAGTGAGTTGTTAAGTCTGACCAAAGACTATAGAATACACAAGACATGTCACTTGTATAGTTTTAAATGGGGAAAAGTGTAACATCAATATGGTGAATGAAGCCCTGTTTTTAAGTACAGGAGCCAATCATTGACCACTATGGACTGACGATTCTTTGGGGGAGGGGCTCGGATCAGATGTGTGTTTTTTACGACAGTTTCTGCAGTTGTTATGAATCCTCTGGGGTCAGCAAACGCACTGGAATCTCAGTGAGTATTTGCTTCACATACTGGAATTTTAAAAACGTCCATTTCCTGTTAACATTTGAGCACTGTTGAACGCGTTCTTAAACACTGCTGATTTGCCATTGTGTTCACGTGCTCAACAGAAATGACTGTGATTGGCAGTGAAGGTCATCAGTTGACTGAACTCACCGCTGTTTACTGAGTGTAACTGCAGATACAGGGACACTGGAGCGTTTTAAAGACGCGAAGATCAGCTGGTCTTTTTATGAGCTGACATACGAGCGATCTGCTGATGAATCGACTGAACTTCTAAAATGCTCTAGTGTCCCTGTTTTTGTGGTTACACTCAGTAAACAGCTGTGAGTTTGGTGAACTGATGACCTTCATGGCCAATCACAGTCATTTCTGTTGAGCACGTGAACACAATGGCAAATCAGCGCTATTTAAGAACGTGCTCAACAGCGCTCAAATGTTAACGGGAAATTGGTGGGTATTGAATTGGTATCGAATTCCAGTATGGTGACAACACTAATCCACATTAAGCTTGAAATCTCAACTACACTTGAAAACAAATGTTCTCTGATTTTGTAATCTGTATGAAACCAACGTAGTCCATCCTGTCAAACGCATATCACATGACAACAGTTACACAAAGTTTGTAATTGTAATTGTTAATTTACAGTGCACATGTAAATTTTACAGCATTATTGGCAACCAAATTGCCAGTAATACTGTAAATTTTACAGCATTTTTCTTTTTACAGTGCAGTAACAGTTTGGCTACATGGTGGTGCTATAACATATAAAAATACATAAAACAGCACTAACTACATAACCATTAATCCAACTGACTTGATATTTGACATGCAGGGACTTAGTCCAAGGTGCCACCCATATATATATGAGGGGATTGGCAAATCTAAAAACAAAAAAACGTTCGCAATTGGCCAATCAACCTTTAGTACCTATGTTAATAGATGCCAATCAGAATAAAAGTTGTCACGTCTGTTTAGCTCATGAGGTCTTTGAGAAATCTGAAAAAAAAAAAAAAACTATTTACCTTACACAATTTTTTCACAGGTGACACGGTGGCTCAGTGGTTAGCACTGTGGCCTCACAGCAAGAAGGTCGCTGGTTCGAGTCTTGGCTGGGTCAGTTGGCATTTTTGTGTAGAGTTTGAATGTTCTCCCCGTGTTGGCGTGGGTTTCCTCCAGGTGCTCCAGTTTCCCCCACATTCCAAAGTCATGCGCTATAGGTGAATTGAATAAGCTAAATTGGAAAGTGTATGTGTGTGAATGAGTGTGTATGGGTGTTTCCCAGTACAGGGTTGCAGCTGGAAGGGCATCCGCTGTGTAAAACATATGCTAGATAAGTTGGCGGTTCATTCCGCTGTGGCGACCCCTGATGAATAAAGGGACTAAGCCGAAGGAAAATGAAAGAATGAATGAAGGTTTTCACACTATATTCATATAGTACAATAGAAATCCTCATTCGGGAAAGCTATAATAGGGATATTTTCAAAACAGGTATGGACAAATATATCCAAAAGCCTATCATTCCTAAATGAAAACTTAAATACTGACAAAATTTGTTAAACAGCATGTGATTGTAAAGAAGCATGCCAACTTTTAACAAAATAAGCCAATATGTTGCATTATAAGTGTTATAAAGGTGGAAAAAAGGCTGTATTTCTACGGAAAGTGACCTGAAATTGCTATTTTAATCACTATTTTAAGTGTTTATAAGCTTAATAATAAATAATATGTGAATATTTTAAATATGTGATGTAAAAATGTACAAAGTTTTAAAAGGTAGTGTACTGTACGTTTTTTGCCTCAAGAATAAACCAACAGGCAATGAATCTTCTCTGCAAATTTGTGTCAGTCAATATTTGCATTGCTACTTTAAATAACTCCCGCTGAATTTCACGAAGACTGGAGCTCAATGGGTGTCTTATTTCATGCGCTCGGAGGGCCTGTGGTGTATGAATGTCCTCCGACTGCTCTGAAACAGTCTGTCCATGAATGGCTTCATTAACTGGTATCAGATTAGATTATGTAATGGATTGACTTGGCTGCACATCAAGCACTGAATACAGGAAGTGTCTTTGGTCTGTCATCAGTTTCTGCAGTCTTTCTGTTCAAATCTCTCTTTATGTCTCTGGTCTGTTTTCTGGCCGATGACCCAGAAGTCTTTCTGGAGCTGTCAGGGCCGTCGGGAAACGGAGAAAGCCTCAATATTGATGCCGGTCAGCGGACAGGCTTGGCCCTCTGTAGGGGTCCAGGAAGTGGCTGATAATGTCTTGGTTTGGATCGCCGGGTCAGTGTGATGACCAGCTGTGGTTTTTGGGCTGATCTACATTGGTGTTTGGCAGTAGGATTGTGTGAACTGTCCAGTATTTGAGATCTAACTGTGAGACTGCGATGATGCCAACACGTTCTCACTATTAAATGATCACATATGGACGCTCTGGTATGACTCTTTGGCGTTATTTTTTTTAACACCCTTTGGCTTTGTTTAAAGTCTGGGTGAAACGGAAGTGGGTGGCACGGTGGCTCAGTGGTTAGCCCTGTCGCCTCACAGTAAGAAGGTCACTGGTTCGAGTCCCGGCTGGGCCAGTTGGCATTTCAGTGTGGAGTTTGCATGTTCTCCCCGTGTTGGCGTGGGTTTCCTCCGGGTGATCCGGTTTCCCCCACAGTCCAAAGACATGCGCTATAGGTGAATTGAAGAAACTAAATTGGCCGTAGTGTATGAGTGCTTGTCTGAATGCGAGAGTGTATGGGTGTTTCCCAGTACTTGGTTGCGGTTGGAAGGGCATCCTTTGCGTAAAAGATATGCCGGAATAGTTGGTGGTTCATTCCGCTGTGACAACCTCTGATAAATAAGGGACTAAGCTGAAGGAAAACGAATGAATGAATGAAGACTTTTATTTTAGTATGTTGATGTACTTCGGACTGAAATGGAATATTGAGTAAGGGGTGGGGCTTTCTTTTGCGCATCATTCCCTCATAGCGGTAAGAGGGGCGTGGCTAAGGATATTAATTACATTAATTACATACAGTTGCTATGAAAGCCCTCAGGTTGACGTCAACTGAAGGACCGTCACTCCAAACACAAAAGCAAGTGGTCTTTAAATGAAGATTACCAAAACAAAGAGGATTAACTTGTACGGATTAATTGTTCACTTTAAGATTAAGAATGTGAGCTAGCAAAATAAACATTGTAAATTTAGATTTCTTGCAGACTTTAATAGGTTCTTCTTATTTCGTCATGCTCTACATCACAGACGAGGAATACTGAACTCGCATTTTACAAGTGAGCAGTAAAGCAAACAAATGAAAGGAATCTGGATGGACTACAATGTCTTCAAACTGTGTGCTTTTATAACACGCAGTTAAGGATGTATACCTAGTTTTGGCCTGCTTTCTCACAACACGTGCCATAAGCATCACATGTTCAGTCAGTATGCGAGAGTAAATGGCTGATTATGAAATGGCTGAATATTCTGTCATCACTAGCTATGTTTCCATCCAAAAATGCGAAATAACTTTATGCGCTAAACTGGAATATTGCATAAAAGATGTGCGAATAAAGCAGCGTTTCCATCCAACGAGTCAAAGAGAACAAAATCGTCACTTCCTGATTAAATGGCGCCAAATATCAACAGTAAAAACGGAATTTGCTGAGGTAGGAGAAGCTGCGTGAATCTTTTCTTCATTTAATAAATGACTTGCGCCTCAGAAGGCAATGCTGACACGCAGTGAACGCGTGGTCGCGTTTGAAGGCGTGAGACGCGGAGCACAGACGCTCTTAACAATTCTGGAGGTCATTAATAATATAATAACACTAATACTTAAATGTTTAAGGCATTTTAGAATGACCAAAACAACATTTCAGATGTTTTACAATGTGGTCAGCCTGCTGGTTTGTCCATTTACACACATTTTTATCATCACATGATCTCTTATAACAAAATCACATGACCTTTTTTTTAATGCGCATACTGGAATTTGTTCGGTAAAAGTGTTTCCATCGCAGTTTATGCGCATCTTTTCTTATCGAATAAAAAGTTTATCCTACTCAGTTATGCGCATACATTTTTTATGCGCATTTCCTAAATTTATGCGCATCTTAGCGTTTCCATCAACCGATTTTTAATGCGCATATCCAAAATGCGCATAAAAATAGGTGGATGGAAACGTACCTACTGTTGAATGCAAAAGAAGATATTTGAAAAAAGCATGAAATCTGTAACCACTGACTTCCATAGTATTTGTTTTTCCTACTATGGAAGTCAATGGTTACAGGTTTTCAGCTTTCTTCAGATTATCTTCTTTGGTGTTCAATAGAATAAAGAAACAAACCACTTAGGGTGGAGTAAATGATGACAGAATTTTCATTTTTGTGTGAACTATCCCTTTAAGTGAATTCAACCTAGAGTATTAACACTAAAAAAGCAATACAATCAAATGTGTCTTGGACAACTAAAGACTTGACTTCTGTAATGGTTTATATGTTGGATTAGATCATGGGTGCCCAAACTTTTTCTTATGAAGGGCCAAAAACCAAACTTGATTGAGGCTCGTGGGCCAAAGGTAAAAATAGTTGCCAAGGGTAATTTTCTAAAAACAAAACAATCTCATTTCTAACAGAATGGAGTAACACTAGTTTTTGCCTTGATTTACTCACCGATGTCGTCTGCATAGTCCTCTATCCATCGAGTGACATTATTTACTGTACATTTGAAAAAATCTGATTCATTTACAACATTTAATTGAAGCATTTTATTTCAGTTAGCTTTTTTTGTAGCTCAGCAATAAAACAAACAAACAAAAAAGGTTATATCAAATTAGAAATGATGATCTCTTTTAAAGGCATTTGCCCCAACCCTCTCCATCCTTCTTCTCAGATAGGATGGTGGGCCAAATCAAAGGTTACAATGGGCCAACTTTGGCCAGCAGGCCCTATTTTGGGCATCACTGCTTAGATCAAACATCAGCACTTCAGTTGGTTCAAAATGCAGTGACAACAAGTTACACTAGCCCTAACCCTAACCCTAACTGGGACTAGCGTGAGCATATTACCCCAGTCGTAGCTTTGCTCTACTGGCTCCCTGTTCCTTTTAGAATTGATATTGTTAATTGTTTTTAAGATTTTACATGGGTTGGCACCACCTTATTTGACTGAGCTTTTACACGTTCACACACCTGTCAGAGCTCTGAGGTCATCAAAATCAGGTGCTTCTAGATATCCCGGGGGCACGGTTGAAAAACAAAGGTGTCTGAGACTTTTCTGTGGCTGCTCTAAATTTATGGACAGCTTACCCACTTATATAAGCGCTCAAACTATTGGTCTTTTTAAATCAATGCTTAAGAAACACCTGTATGGCGTTTACTTCAAGTTACGACATTGACATGTTTTTCATGTGATTTTAAAGTGGATATGTAAATTTACAGCTTTTTCCTGTTATTTTACGATTTTTAACTGTATTTCAGAATAATGTGAAAAAAACCAACGTAAAATAAAACAGTAAAATTGCGTTAAATAACAGGTTTTTTTTTTACAGTGTTTTTTGTTTTATATTATTTATTCATATTTCTTTCTGACTTTATGAAGCACTTTGATCAACAATTAAATTTTTTTTAAATTTGCTGTATAAATAAAAATGGAATTGAATTGAATTAATTACTTTTCAATTTGACTCTTTAATAGATTTCCTTTTATTTACAGAATTGAATCAATCAATAGTTAGTGTGTTTTGTATTATTTAGGTCTGTCGAAGATATTGCTTCCTATAATTAGCATTAGACTTGTATTCTTACATCATAAGGGTACTTTTTCCATAACATACATTTTATGCAAATTACTATATAGGAAGATGCAACAAGATTATACATGCTGTTGTTATCTGCCTGCAGGCCTTGTGCCCTCTGGATGTTTCTGAATGAGAGAAGCATCTGTTTTTTTGTTGTTTGTATCTACGTGGAGCAGGTGTGTAAAGCAACCTATAGTTTGGCCTGTATAAGAATGTCTCCACCTCCTCTTGTACCCTCCCCCCTGTGTTTTCAGTGTTTTTGCACAATAGAAAAAAGGTAAAACAAAAATAATTGCAGCTGAAAAAGATTGAACATACTGTGCTAAAGACCATGTCCTGGATTCCCCTCAGAGATCAACTCGCGCTATGATAATCTTCTCTATACTAGATGCTTTTATCCTAGATTTTTGCAAATCCCTTATGTATAGCCTATATTATATTTCAATATACAGCATATTCATATTTAAAATGGATGAAATGGATGGTTTTCTTCTTCACTAGCACTTGGTATTATCAAACATTGGATTAGCAAGTACGGCTAAGAATAATCAGGCTTTGAGAGAAGGAGGTGCCATGTTTCATTAACATAGCAATGAACAGGCTTCTGGGAGGAACTTAAGTCTTTAGACCTCCCACCATGTGACATTATGTACATGTTAGAAGATTCTCACACTTCCCCATGCTGCTAATGATTTAATGTTACATTTAGATGTGTTTAGATATGTGTGTAAGTGCAAGATTTTTATGTATAGTTGAAGTCAAAATTATTAATATATATTTTTTTCTTTTTCAAATATTTCCCAAATGATGTTTAACAGAGCAAGGAATTTTTCACAGTATTTCCTATAATATTTTTTCTTCTGGAGAAAGTCTTATTTGATTTGTTTTATTTCGGCTAGAATAAAAGCAGTTTTTAATTTTTTAAAAACCATTTTAAGGTCAATATTATTAGCCGCCTTAGGGAATATATTTTTTTGGATTGTCAACAGAACAAACCATCATTGTACAATGACTTGCCTAATTACCCTAACTTGCCTAATTAACCTAATTAAGCCTTTAAATGTCACTTTAAGCTGAATACTAGTGTCTTGAAAAATATCTAGTCAAATATTATGTGCTGTCATCATGGCAAAGATAACAGAAATCAGTTATTAGAAATGAGTTATTAAAACTATTATGTTTAGAAATGTGTTGAAAAAAATCTCTCCGTTAAACAGAAATTGGGGAAAAAATATACAGGGAGGCTAATAATTCTGACTTCAACTATGTGTAAGTGAGTGATGTATGCCACTTAGTCCTGCCCTGTGCTTAAATGTACTGTGATCAGTAACTATAGTTAAGAAATGAAAGAATGCTTGATAAAGTTCACATTAGTCTTTCATTCATCGCATCAAAGTCCTGATTAATGTTGACAGAATGCAGAAGAATTGCTTTCAGTGAAAACAGCCGATAAGATGCGAAAACTCACTGATCCATCAGGATTTTCGACAGGGACCACACAGAGAGACAAGAGATCCATCTGCACAAAGGAGCTAATCAGATTAAGGAGCCCACCGCGTCCTCCATAGACAACTCCAGCCTGTTTGTGTCCTGTTTTGCAGCATTGATATGATATGATATGACAGGCCTAGCCTAGTCTACAACCCCACCAAACTGTAAAACCTTACAGTGTGTTTGTTTGTGCTAGTCAGTCACCAAAATTGTTATGTGCCGGGTTGGGTGATAAAGCTCAAAATTACTTAAAGTTTGCATGGACCGGAAGTTGCTGAGACTTATTTCAGTACAGTGGCCCCTTGTTATTGGAGGAGTTACGTTCTAAAAATAACCCACAATTTATTTTTGTCAATTTAATTTATTCTATTTTTTACAATTATTATAGATGTTTTAAGGCTGTAAAACCCCTCACTTACAGTTTATACACTTTTCTCAGACAGGCATTAACACTTTTCTCTCTTGTTTAAACACTCTCAAAGTTCAAACTTTCGTAGAAAAATAAGTCCAGAATTATATAATGAAACCAAAAAACCTGTTGTCAGGCACAAACGGTTCATAAAGCGGTCTAGCTTTTGTGCAGATAATGTTGGCATCCAGCAAAATGTTCTTTTTTCCTGCAGTCACTGATCCACAAAACTAAAGCAGACTTCATCCTTAAGGGGGTCGCACACCGGATGCGTCGCGCACATGACAGTTGGAGGCGCATATTTGCATGTTATTTAAAATGAAATTATTCAGATGGAGCTCTGTGGCACGGCAGAAATATGAACAGTGTCCTGAGTCGTAGCTGGGCACCGCAGACAGCCGCCGACTTGTGGCGCCGGTGCGTACCCTGATATAAACCTATGTTTACAATTCTAAAATGCATGGCGCTGCGTGGGGCGCTGGTGTGCGACCCCCTTTACGATGGTCTTGCTGCGGACAGTTACAACCCTTTTTGCATCCTTCTTAAAACTCACACTGCTAGCGACTGAAGATTTATGTTAATTTGGCAAGCTGAACGCATTCTGTACTGTACAGGAGACACGGAGGAGATTAATTGACAATGGTCTACAGCCAATTAGAACACAATGCGATGAAAAAAAAAAAGCATGTAAAAAAAAATCTGCAAAACTGTGAGGCCGCGAAAGGTAAACCGCATTATAGTGAGGGACCACTGTACACTAAAAAAATAAAAAAATTATTTGCTGCTTGTTCAAACTACATGTTTAAAATGAGCTGAAACAACAATTCTTGAGATGTTTTTGGGACAACTTAATTATTTTATGTTCAATCCACTTACATTTGTTACGTTAACTTAATCGATTTGTGTTGGGATGACATGAATGAATTGTGTGGAGCCCTGCAGTTTTTACTGTGTATGTTGATGTACTTCCAACTGAAATGGAAAATTGAGTAGGGCAGAGCTTTCTTTTTGCATCATTCCCTCATAGCAAACTAACGCTAAGAGGGGCGGGG
Organism: Danio jaintianensis; assembly: GCA_903798115.1. Classification (NCBI taxonomy): domain Eukaryota; kingdom Metazoa; phylum Chordata; class Actinopteri; order Cypriniformes; family Danionidae; genus Danio; species Danio jaintianensis. Next base: position 5,669,235 of record CAIGQV010018202.1, read on the forward strand.
TAAGAATATTGTGGCTAAAGCGTCAAACAGACGACAACAGAGAAGGACCGCCACTCCAAACGCTGGAGTAAATGATCCGACTTTGATTGAAGAATACCAAAACAGTGGTTTAACAAAATATATGTGTGCTAGAATTTGGATTTCACACAGACTTTAAAACATATACAGGCTTTCCCACTGGAGGTATTTCTTCACATACTGTAGAATTATGGCGGTTCATTCCGCTGTGGCGACCCCTGATTAATAAAGGGACTAAGCCGAAAAGAAAATGAATGAATGTAGAATTATTGGCATAAATACTCACTTTTTTGGCATAATCACAATTCAACTCACTACACTGCCAGGACTGATAATGGTTTTAGTTCAGGACTGCCATTAGAGAGAATAAATTAGTTCCTACTTCGGAGCAGGCTCTAAACCAGCACAATAGGAACTACAGTGGTGTAAATGTCCATTAACTGGCTGAATGCATGCCACAAGAAACAACGGCCAAGTATTTTAAAGTGTTAGAAGTCATACGCATTAATTCACAAAGTGGCATTTACCTGTTGCTCAATTATATTTAGCTCTACAAGTTGTTATTGTTGATTTAGTGCTGCATTTTTTTGTGCATTCCATCTCTGTTACCACAAAAACAATCAACACACAAGCACCAGTTGTGGATTTTGTTCAGTGCAGCATTTGATGTTACTTTGTCATCTTATATCACTTCAGAGTTCCCAGTAATGAAGTGTTATATAGTCCTGGAGGAAGTAATTTATTGGGGAACTGATCGCGGTGGCTATTTTCTATAACTTAGTTCCTATAACTACCCGAAAACCACTTTAAAGTTTCTAGTATTGGTTTATTTGAGAGAAGTCCTAATATATAACAAACACATTCTTCCACTTTATAGCTATTCTTATGTTTCAGCACAGCTAATCACCTTGTTCCCAACCCTGACCAATCACGGATTCTCTTTGCAGCTATGTGAAGTTTTTTGATGCAATTAACAGCATGACCTGTTACCTGTAATGTTAAGTTTCCAGCTGCTACCGAAAATAGGTTAGCTTCATAACTTCATACCAAGATGTAGTGCTGAAGAGATTTCTAATATGTATTCAATGTTGATGTGGGGTATTCAGTGGTGAAAAGATATCCCTAGATATAATGGGACAGTGTTTAGAGAGATACTTAGCAAAGCTTATAATACTTAGTGTTGGGGGTTTGTTCAAAAAGCTAGTTAACATAGGCCAAAAGTAATGAGCTCATTGTGAAGTGTGCACAACATCTCCCTCTGGTGGATCTGTGAGGGATAGCATTGTTTTAATATGCACTCAAGCGGTCGCCCTCTTGTGGTAGGATTTGAACATGTCGTCTTGGTTGAATAAGTTTGTGAATTGAGTTTGGCTGTATTTTTCAAAAGGACAGTTAAGCTGTTTGAATCCAGTTTGTTATGTTTGTGTTTACATATGTGTCTCTGTGTGTGGCCAGGGAGTTTCTGGGATCTACATGGTTATTTATATCTTTGGTGTCCTGCAACAGCTGCTATCCCCCCTCCCGATGCTAAACCCATGCTCGACGTCTCTGTCGTAACGTCCTGTCCCACGTTGAACTCCACTCAAGACGTTTGCTCATGGATGTCTACTTGATCACCTGCTTAACATAACAGAGGCAATACGGTGCGTCTACTTTCTGTGTGACAGGTATAAGAATCAAGATTTAAAGCCTGTCGGACAGCCTGTGTGTGTGTGTGCTTGTTACTTAAAATTGTGGCCTCTTCACATGTGCTCTATTTATAGTCAATGTTCTGGTATATCATGAAAGCTCAGTCTTGTTGCTTTAAACTGCACCTTCACTTTCAGACCGGCTGTTTTTGCGTTACTAGTTTGCATTATTTTTGTTTAGTTAGTGAACAGTTTGATTCACGTGGACTCTATTCGGATCTATTTTTGTCCTTCTGTCATCATTTACTGACACAAATAACAACTTGCATTTTCAGGAGGCTTGGGATATAGCGTGATTAATCGGAACCAATTTCTCTTGTCATATTAGAGACTGACAGCTCAAGTTGTCATTTATATTCATTAAATTGAAAGGCAACACAAGGATATTTATTTTCAAAACATCATACAATAAAAATCCCAATGAGTTTTAAACATCATCAGAATGACAAACACATAAACAATGACATCATTTTTATTTTTTGGTTGAAAAGCTTCAAATCAGCAATGGAAAGATGATTATTGCTTTTGTTTTTGGCTAAGCGAGTGTTATGCTGTAAGTCTATGTTAATGATTCTGCTTTATCTTTTGATGCTCATCCCTCTTTCCCCTCTTTCTTGTAGCTATCCATTTTACCCGTTCACCGCATGGTCCCAGTACCCCAAAACTTCACCTGAGAAACTACCCTTATTGTCACTGATCCTGAATTATTTCCCTTCCCGGATCCAGCCCTCCTCTCTTCCCCTTTCCTTTCTTCTCCTGCTTTATCCCGAACGGTCTGTTTCTCCATGGCCTTCTCATCTCGTTTCTCATTTTGGGAGAAAAAGGGAAGTACAGTTTCATGCTGTTTGCTCATGAACTTATCGTGTGTTTAGGACGGGTGAAATCAAACCAGCTTTTGTTTCCTAGAAAACTCCAGTTTGGTCTTACAGAGTCCTTAAGTACTTAAAGGCATAGTTCACCCAAAAATGAAAATTTACCCACTGTTTATTCTCCCTCAAGTGGTTCCAAACCTTTATGAGTTTCTTCTGTTGAACAGTAATGAAGATATTTTAAAGAAACACTATGGAAGTCAATAGTTACAGATTTCCAGTTTTGTTCAAAATATATTCTTATGTGTTAAACAGAAGAAAGTCAAACAGGTTTGAAACAAGTAAAGGGTGAGTTAGGGTGTACTCACACTAGGCACGGTTGTCCTGAACCATGCCCAGGTGCGATTGTCCCTTCTCCCCTCTCCCCTTCGGCCTGTACTCACATTGCATTTTTTACCCTCCGAGCCAGAGCACGTTTACTTCATCGGTGATGGGACTGTTCAGTTTAACAGAAGAGAAGCGCTCTCGCTCAGTACAATGAAGATTGCTTTAGTTATATATATATATATAAGTCGTTTGGGACGCAGGGGCACACATTCAGATATTGTGCTGGACAGATCCACCACTTTTTACGCTCAAACTTTCATAAAGTATTAGGAGGTTTGCTGAAGGTGCAGCTGACGTGCAGCGAGGGGTTTGTACCTTTAATAAACTATGACAGTTCGCGTTCATTGAAAAGTAAGAATGATTGATAAATCCATATGAAATAGTCCCTTAAAAGTGATGTCGGGTCTTAAGTTCACGCTGAGGCACGCTTTGCACTCACACTACGAGCGTACCGCGCCAAAGCCCAAATAAACCACATTCTGGCACACCTCTTCCAACCAGGCCATGGCCGGCCAACTGAACCGCACCTGGGCCTGATTCAAAGCACTCACACATGTCAAACAAACCGTGAAATGGGGGTCAAACGTGCCTGGGCACAGTTCAGATAACCTAGTGTGAGTACATCCTAAATGATGACAGAATTTTCAGTTTTTGGTGAGCTATCCCTTTAACTTACTAGTCAGCATTTGACATCTGTATATTTGTATCTGTATATATTGTTTAACTTTTAGTAACTGAGAAAGACAGAAGTTAATCTTCATTCTTACAGAGGGATACTGTCAACTACATCTCTATGAGAATCCCTAGTGAATAAAGTGTAGATTGGGAGAACAGAGAGAAAACAGGGTTATAGGTTAGATCCAGAACAATACCTGAGGTCAAAGGTCTCTGGTTTAACTTTACCACTGTCTCCATTTTCCTCACTTCAGGTGAAAGATGAAAACATACCGGGTGCAAAAGGCTTGAGTGTAAGTGTTTAAGCAGAATCTTCAATACTGCATGACTCTGATTTCAGAAGGGTGTCTGTTTAGAGATCAGATGAGCTCACATCTCCCAGCACTCAGCATTTGTTATTGTGGCTGTGGTTCACTTTAAAACACATCCTGTGTGTTTACTTCACATATATCATAGGGAGGTGCTAAAGATGGGGTTGGGTTAGAAAAAAAAAAAGCTTTCTTTTATGAAAGCTGTTGGCTTCTGGCCTTGCACTTTGTCTGTAATTGCTGTACTTTGTCTGTAATTGCTGTCGCCACTGGCTTACTTGGTTTTGGGACTTGGGACTTGTCGAGCTGTGCATCGATGGATTTGCTCTTCAGTGTTGGGACTTTCAGCAGTGAAAATTAAACCACACTGAAATGAACTAAACTGAAATTCAACTCTGAAAACTGGACTGACAGTTTCAATTTCAATTTAATAGAACTTCTATGTTAAACTGCTTTGACACATTGTAGCACATTAAGCTGCTATCTACATTGTAAAGACGCTATAGAAATAAGGATGAATTGAATTGAACTGTATGAAATAGGGCTGGGCGATTTGACAAAAATCTCATATCATGATATAAATCATCTTATATCCTTATATCACGATACAGTACCATTTATGTAAATTCAGTCCATTAATAGTTTATACTGACCACATGTAAAAGGCTATTTCTTTTCTTACATTTGAATCTTTTTACTCATTCATATGTGATCATATTTCACTTTATTTTGAACTTCAGGGCAAATGTTTGATTAAAAAAAGAAAAACGAATGATGTCAGGTCCAACATAAAAGAAAAATATATCCCTAAATAAAATGCTAAATGTAAACATTGTACTTTCAAGATTGTAACTTTCTCACGTCTGCATCCCAGTAATGGTGTGTAATAATGTGCTTATATAAAAAATGAAAAAGTAAACAATGTATTTTAAAATTCAACAATATATGCATAATTTGAAATTATAGACTTTTTATTTTGTCCACACGATATATCTATATTGTCATATTGCACAGCCCTAGTATGAATGTAGTTTATCTATTTCTTCTTTCTATTTCACCTATTTATTTATTTAGGTTTCAATGCCATATCAGCAGCATTGGCTATATTCATGGCAAAACATTAAATATACAATACATAATCATATAATCATACCAGTTACTTAACAAACATACATTGTAAAAAAATAAATAAAAAAACATACAAATAGCAACAACGCTGAAAAGAGTCATATACAATCTTTTAGTTTGATTAAAGATAAATATTCTAAAATTGCTCCAGAAGGCACCTTTTTAAACATTTCACTTAAAATATTTCCAGAATAAAAACTTTCTCTAATATCATTTAAAAATACACATTCTATTAAAATGTTTTATCGTCAAAATATTCTCGCACAAGTCACAAATAGGTTTTTCTTCCCCTTTCAATAAATATGCGTGTGAAAGTCTTGAGTGTCCGATTGTACGTCTCGTATGTACAACCTGGTCATGTCTATTTTCAAAATGGTAATTATTTCTTTTATTTACGAATGGATTCACTTCATACAATTTGTTATTTCTACATTCATCCCATTCCATTTGCCATTTCTCATTAATATACAGATTTAAAACAGGTTTAACATCAGACACAGGAATTTTACATTCTGTTATTTCCAACTGTAGGGCTTCCTTAGCTGCTTTATCTGCACGTTCGTTTCCAATGAATTCTTCACCTATTTAATCGCTAATGCTAATTCAATAGTATTGAATGAAAGGTAACATTTTAATAGGTATTGGCAAAAAGAAGTTTCTTCCTGAACTTGTGCTGAATGCTCAAATGTTCAGTTGTTAACGTACTGTAATGTTCAGGTGGATGTCAGAGTGATGGTATAGTATGTTGGTGTTTGTTTGGCACTGTCCTGCTGCTTTACTCTAGCGGGTGGAGCCTGCTGACATCATACACTGCCCCTTTTTGTCCTCCAATCACTGCTGTATTGTAAAGGAAGAAAGAGAGGGAAGGAGCAGGAGAAGGATGCTGAACTAAGAATGTGTGTGAAGCAAATGTGTGAGAGGGTTGCAAGTCATCATGGAGGTATCGGACTGGGGGCCTGTCCGGCGCTCTCAGAGTGCTGCTGTTGCTTTCAGCATCCCGCAGAACAGCGTGCACAGCTGGAAGAGCACCAGTATCATCACCTTCAGGATAGACATGAAGGTCTGCATGCATATAAGAGTTCATTCTTAGTACCTTGAGACTAAATGTGCTGTACAAACTGTCATTTTAAAGTGTGAAACGATTATAAGGTCTTTGTAATACTTAAGGTTCTGAACTGTGCATAGTGTGAGAGAGTACAAAAAGTCCATGCGGTTTATCCTGTAGAGTTGTGTTTCAGGGCTGTGAGCCAGTGCTGCGCTGCAGTGACCTTAATTACTGGGTTTGTCAGTTAACCTGTCTAACTGTGCTGAGAAAAGAACTGCAAAGTGCCTGGCCATGTGGAAGAAAGCAAATCAAAGTGTTTTTCGGATGAACTCAGTAGTGCTGCTGGGCTGGAGAGAGTGAAGACCTTCTGATATTTAGAACAGAAACCCGTCTGACATCTTTTGGGAAATCCAGGAAACTTTGGAGGGTTATTGCTTGTGGAATTTTACCAAAGCTATTGTAAACCTTGTATTATTGTAGGTTAGGAGTGATGTGAACTCTTATCTTTTTGTTCCTGCAGCTAGCACATTGTTTACTTTGTTTTGACATGTACATGTGTGTTTTGGGTTGTATGAACAGTCAGAGAGCGAGAACAACATGAGTCAACCTCAGACAACACCATCGGTAAGTGGTCCAACTGAGCGACAGCGAGGGGAACCATCAACACCGCTGAATCCAGAGCAGCCAATCAATATAGATCAGAGGAGCAGTGGGTCCATTAACGGAAGACAAGGCAGCATGGAATCAGATACATTGGCAAGAAGAGGAAACAATCGGGTGAATAAAACAGGGTCAGAGGAAAAGCAGTCAACAGCTACTTCTGTTCCCAAAACTAGCCGGCCCCTGCAAGCCGGCAGCTCGGTGGATGGAGATGCCCTTGCTTTTGGGTTGACCAGCCTAATGGGGCGTGCAAGAAGTAAAGAACATCGCTCCCGCTTGAGAACTACTGAACGCAAAGAAACTCAGGAGGAAAGCCAAGAGAGGACCGGGGAAAGTGAGACACCCACAGAGGAACCCCAACCGTCTGTCCCTGCAACTGGTCCACCTACTAAAGCAGACCCTCTTGCTCCTCCTGTAGGGTTTTTACCTCCTAAGCAGAATCCTCTCACCCCTCCAGCTGGATTCATTCCAGCTGCCAAACCCAATCCATTGGCTCCACCTGCTGGTTTCATCCCAAAACCAAACTCTTCCACTCAACCTACATCCAAACCTGATCATCCTGCACCACCATCAGGATTTAATGCTCCTAAACCAAACCTTTCCACTCAATCTGTGCCCAAACCTGATCCTTTAGCACCTCCAGCGGGATTTCTTCCCACTCTGAAGCGAGACCCATTTCCATCAGTGCCAGGATTTATACCCAAGCCTAAAGTTGATCCACTAGCACCTCCCACAGGGTTTATTCCTGCGTCCCGGACTGTCGCTGTACGAAAGCCGGAGGTACAGACTGCATGTCTTTCTGAATGCTTTTGTAACGCATGTAATTGCTCAGCAGGCCAGTGCTGTTGAATGCTTACTGCAGAACTAATATCTCACCATTTGCATAAAGGATTCTAACTTCTCTATCACTTTAACCCTTTGGAGTGGATTGAAGTGCTAACTATCAAACCAGAGGATGCCTACGATAATTCAGCATGGCAACTGATGAGGAAGTGACATTTTTGAAGGCACAACATCTCTGGTTTTAACAGCAAATCGATAGGCATGAACATATAGAAATATTAGGAACGTTGTTGGGTTAAGGCGTAGGCTATATATCAGACTAACATTGCATTAGCACTGATCATGTCAATTGTGGACAACTTGTATGTGGTGGTTTCCATCTTACTAGTTTTGGGAAAAACTGCTACACCAACTTAAACTTGCCATGGCATCTATATTTTGCTGTTCTCTGGTCGATTTGAAGTGCTTCTTTTATCCTCATTTGTATGTCGCTTTGGATAAAAGCATCTGCTAAATGAATAAATGTAAATGTCTCCTTACATATAAGCGTAGTGATAAGTGGTATGTGTGTGAAGGTGAAGGGAGTGTCAAAACCTTCTGCAGCTCCTGCTGGTAAACTTCCATCCCAGATTTCCAGCCTCGCCAACCAACAGGTTTGTGTCCTGCAACTCCCAAGGTATTTGAGTAAAGTCCTGTTCACACTGTGTCATTTCAGCCATGATTTGGTTGTCTGAGACTGTAATCCTAGGCTAAAATCTGTGGTCTTTGATCATTGGTTTGACAAGTTCACTGACAGCTTCTTAATGACCATTGCAATCAAATTTTCTCTGCGAGGAAGTTCTGGCAGTGTCAGAAGGTTTCAGGCACTTTCCCGCAGTGTGACTTCAGCTATGACAACCAAGAACCAATAGGACCTCTGAATATGGGGACGCAATCAGTGCGACAACTCAAAACTGTTTTTTTTCTGATTTTATTGTTGAGGCTTGCTGTGAGCAAAATTACCGCTACAGTTTGTTTATGTTTGCCATGAGGTATCATTTCAGAATGCGGAATAGTGAATGTTTCATGGATGGATGATGTCAAAACGTTTTCTTGCATTGTTGTTCATTCTGACATTATGACAACTGAGATCTTACAGTGTGAGATGGGAGTCATGTTTGTGCAGTCTGACAAGCTACAATCATTTAGGATTATTAAAAATTGCACAGTGTGAGCCGGGATAAAGTGTTCAGCATTAAGACTTTGTTCTGCCTGAAGTTGGAATACATTCAGAATCATTGGTGTTTACTGTATGTCTCACTGGTTATAGCATTGTGTCCTGGTTTCACATTAAACTTACAGGCCGGTAAATCAGTAAATTTCAATACTGTTGATCCCAGTCAGGTCCACTCAGACACTTCATTGATCCTATTTAATTCCCTCCATAGGGGTTTCAAGTGATGCCCATTCCAGAGAATCACAAACATCTGGAGCAGAACTTCTCTGCAGAAAGACCTCCTGTAACATCTGCATGCTATCTATCTATCTATCTATCTATCTATCTATCTATCTATCTATCTATCTATCTATCTATCTATCTATCTATCTATCT
>CAIGQV010018202.1:5678871-5692428 GCA_903798115.1 Danio jaintianensis
CTATCTATCTATCTATCTATCTATCTATCTATCTATCTATCTATCTACCTACCTACCTACCTACCTACCTACCTACCTACCTACCTACCTACCTACCTACCAACCTATCTACCTACCTACCTACCTACCTACCGTTTAGTCCACATTATCACTGGGTTTTCACTAATGTTCAAGTAAAATTAAAAGATTACACCCGGTCTCATTACCAGTTGTTATTTTACCTGTGAGAATTTGTATATTTGTGATTTTTTCTGACTTCTTGGTTTTCCGGCCCAATGTAGGCCAAGGCAGCCGAGGACCCTGTGGCTATCCTGCAGGCTGCACATGAAGCTGCCTGTCTGTCTAAGGTCTGGCCACTGCATCGCCTGTGTGTAATTCTGCCTATGTGTACAGCTTACTAGAGTATCATAGTGCTATTAGAGGAATCAACTTATCAGTTTGAACAGAAGCATGTTTCCCAGCAAATTCCACTTTGGTGTATGTGTGCACATGTGGCATTTAATTTTCCAGTTTTCTGTGCATTTATTGATTTCTTTATTTTGTGCAGATCATTTTAATTACTTTTTTCAATAGCTGGTGTTTAGATTTCAACCTGACGGTGTGCATTGCTCTGCAGTGTTCTTTTCAGGTTGAATGTGTGGTTTCTTTGTATTGTACATGGCTCCAGTTGTTTTGAAGTGGATAGATGCTTCACATTTTATATATATTTAGTCTATATCTTAGAACTTTGCATGTATTTTTAAACCTAAATTAAATTAAATTGATTTCAAATTAAACAGAAAGCACATTATTATTGAAGATTTTTCCCATCCCTTAAATATAAAATTACAGCTTTTGCCATCAAAAAGACATTTAGGCAACCTCAAGTAAAGAAAAATGTCTATCAAATGTCTTTTGTGCCGACTGCCATTAGAATTTTAAATACTGGGTTTTAGGTTTGAATAGGGTTAACTGAGTTTTTAAATTGATGATATTGAATGTATTTGTGTTGTTTGTTTTGTTTGTTAAGTGAACGCCGAAAGTAAAAAAAACAACAACTAATGTCTCGACTATCTGTTGCAGGTGAAGACCGAGGAGCAGCTTGCTGCAGAGAAGGCCTGGTACAACACTGAGAAAGTCTGGCTTGTCCATAAAGATGGCTTCTCATTGGGTCAGTGAAGACATGGAGCTCATTAAACAACCTATTATGATCGAATTCCCATGACCTGTATATTTTAAGCAAATAAACATGCATTTTGTCTATATAGCTACACAGCTCAAGACGGACACAGGCTCTCTCCCAGAGGGGAAAGTGAAAATCAGACTGGAGCATGATGGGACATTACTGGAAGTGGATGAGGATGATGTGGAAAAGGTGATAACCTCATGCAAAGCTAAGAAAGCTGTTTAATTGTGCTCAGTATGCTTTCTGTTGGGTGTAATTAGTTATAAAGCAACTAGTTATGTAATGAAATAATTTCTTGCTCAAAAGGTAATGGGATTACTTTTCATTTTTAGCAAATTTATTTACAGTTACTTATAATATACTTGCCTTAAATGTTGTACATAAATTCAACTGTTCTGCAAAGCCGAATAATTGTATTTTTTTAGTTATACAAATATATTTTGTCAAACAATCATATTTTTCACATTTATCGAAACAATTACACATTAAGAAACAAAATTATATTTGAGAAATTAGTTCATGACAACCAAAGGTATAAATTCAGAGAAGCAGAGTTTCTGTGTATATATATATTATTCAGATATTTTCCATACTAACCTTCAACTAACGAAGCTTCGATTTGTCAGACAATTGTACATGCTTAGAAAACAATTTAGTTTAAGTCAGTGTATTGTATGTATGAAATATGGTGTCATTAATTTGAAACGTTTCGTGTTTTCATACATATGTTGTGTAAATTGTTTTAAACCAAACCGAATGCTCCTGTTTGATTCAAATTTAAAGAATTAAGAGTTGCCATTGTCTATGCATTGAGATTTATGTGGATTTATGTGGATTTTTAATTATGTTATTACACTGTATAAAATGTAATGACAAAAAGTCAAGACAACAAATATTTTTATGTTGCTTTAACTCATTTTAATAAGTTAATCAGGTTTCAACTAAAGTTTTAAAGTTTTACGTTTGATTGATGTAAGTTGAGATGACTAGAAAAGGTCATTTGATTCAACTAAAATATTTAAGGCAGCAAGAATTTTTTTACAGTCTAGCAATTAATCACATTGAAGTAACTTCTGACTAAGATCATACTGTGATTTTAAATCTTCTGTCTGTTGTTCTGTCATTCTGTCTTTAAGGCGAATCCTCTTTCATATGATCGCGTGGAGGATCTCTCGTCTCTCCTGTACCTCAATGAGTCCAGTATCCTTCACTCTCTGCGTCAGCGTTACGGTGGAAACCTCATTCACACATACGCTGGGCCAAACCTGCTGCTAATCAATCCTCTCTGCAGCCCTGCCATGTACTCAGAGAAGGTATGAACTTCACACAGAGTCTCTAAAGCCCTATTTACAATACGAGCAACATCTAGCAGCAAAACGACAAGTAACCATTCATTTCAATGGAGAGCTAGCAACACTCGACAGCTAGAAAACACTCATAATGCACTGTGAGAGTTAGCGCGCCGTATGAATTTCTGTATCCACAGTGGAATCCTATCGGTGTAAGTTTATAAATAATATAAAATTAACATTTACTTTAAGTAATGTTTGTATACAGGACAGAAATCAAGGTGGGAATGCCCACTAGAGACTTTAATCTCCACCCGAGATTGGTGAAAGGCTGCTACAAAGTCGTTTCTAGTTTCACTTAGGCTTAATTCACCTCAAAATTACGTCTGAGAGAGATGGATCGACATGGTCTGTTGGTTTCAGGTGATGCAGATGTTCAAGGGCTGCCGGAGAGAGGAAACAGCTCCTCACATCTTCGCTGTTGCTCAGTCAGCGTATCATCAGCTTCTGACCACACGCCAGGACCAGACCATCGTTCTGCTGGGCAGGAGCGGCAGCGGAAAGACCACCAACACCCAGCACCTGCTGCAGTACCTGGTCACCATCGCAGCCAGCAGTGGGAAGGTGTACTCCGGTGAGAAAGGGGGGTTTTTACACCTGGTTATTACTAATTATAGGTGCATCAAAGAACTAGTGCCAGTGAAAACATACTGTGTTGTCGTCTGAGTCTGGTCCAATGCAATCTCACAGCAATTCGTAACTTTTTGATTTAATGGCTAATTCATATTTGTACGATCTCATTCATATATTATAGTATGATTTGTTCATCCCCTTATGAGGGGTAGGTTTAGGGGTGGGGCTTTGGGGCACGCCTCCTTTTAAAAATGTTACATTTTCATATGAATTAAATCATAGACACTTTTCTGACAACAGGTAAAATAGTTACGTTTTCTCATGAGATCGGGCTGGTCTGGTCACATCTGGGCCAAAAAGCTATGCATGAACACACCAAACAGACGACAGCCAACTGAAACTAGAATTTGCCTAATGGCCGACCGTCAGCTTGGTGTGTCCCGGCCCCAATTTGTTTGAGCTAAAATATCCATAGGAAGCAAAAAATTTATTTGATGGGATTGCTTTCATAGTGTAAACACTCTTGTGATCGAATGCATTCAAACAGCCAACAAAAAACCACCTACTCTCTATCTACTGGCTAATATTGTTATTGAAGGTGTTGTGGGAAAAGAACATCAAAACAAAGTATTTATGCTTGACTGCATTGTATTCAGACATGGATCGTTGTTGCCGTCATTTGTAGACCATGTTAATAACAAAGGGAGTCATGCATCTTAGCTGATCACTTTTGAAAATTACTGATAATGCATGTTAGTACCAGGGGGAAACTGGACTAATGAAAATGAAGACCTATTTTAGCTTTTATGTCTTCATTAAGTGTATATTATTAATAATATGTAATATTAGTATATTATTTTAATGAACTTAAGAGACAGTTATGTATAATTAAGTATATTTTTATCATCATATACAGTATATTATATTGTATTATATTATATTATATTATATTCACTTAACTCAGTGTCTTTACATACATAGTAATTTAATACTTATTAATATTTTAACTCTACCGTTTTTTTTTTTTTTTTTTTTTACAAATTAGCAATTTATTACATATTTATTTGACTTTTTAATAAATTTTTCATACTTTCAAAATTTGTTGATGGTTAATTTGTTCATGTAGCATTCAAACTTTATTTAATTTTAATAATTGTATGTCATTTTCTTCACATTTATTTATAGTTAACTATTTTTCCACTAAATTCTATGTTTTTCAAAGAGCATTGTGTCTCCTCTCCACAGCTGAGAAATGGCAGGCAGTTTACACAGTTCTGGAGGCTTTTGGGAACTGCAGTACTGCTATGAATGGGAACGCCAGCCGCTTCTCACACATCGTCTCTCTTGACTTTGACCAAGCAGGACAGGTGGCATCTGCATCTGTTCAGGTAGGGTACAGTATGGCTGATAAACCATTATTGCAGGAAAAAAAAGTTGAAATATTTATCTCTGTTGTCTCATCTACAGACCATGCTTCTGGAGAAATTCAGAGTGACCAGACGACCAGAAGGAGAATCAAGCTTCAATGTGTTTTATTATCTGATGGCTGGAGCAGATGCAGCTCTAAAGTGAGCGCAAGGCTATTATTAACCTTAAAAAGCATGCAGGCTAAATGCAAGTTTACTTTTGCATGAATCTATCCAGCTCCTTTCTGGCAAACTCATACTAAATAGCAGAGCTGCACAAGTACTTGCTAAAATGTCTCTATTCAAAGAGATCTCAGTGCACTGAATCAATTGTTCAAGTGAAAATCGTTAAAAAATGCAGATTCATCCAGTAATGAAAAAAGTGAAATCTTAATGAGTGAGTCATTGAATTATTAGTTTAAGAAATTGGTTCAAAAACACAGATTCATCCAGTCATGAAACAAGTCCTACTAGTCACTGAGTCATTTGTTCAAGAGAATAGTTCAAAAATGCTGATTCATCCAGTAATGAAACAAATCTAGTCACTGACTCATTTGTTCAAGAGAATAGTTTAATGATGCTGATTCATCCAGTAATGAAACAAGTGTAATATTTGAGCAATTGAATCATTTGTTCAAGAAACCTGTTCAAAAACACTAATTCAGCCAGTCATAAAAGAAGTCCTAGTCACTGAATCACCTGTTTAAGAGAAAAGTTCAGAAATGCTTATTTATCAAGTAATGAAACAAGTGAAATCTTTGAGTAATTAAATCATTCATTCAAGAAACTTCTGATCAAAAACACTGATACATCAGTCATGAAACAAGTCCAGTCATTGAGTCATTTGTTCAAGAGAATAGTTTAAAAATCATTATTCATCCAGTAATGAAACAAGTGAAATCTTTGAGTGAGTCACTGAATCATTTATTGTTCAAGAGAATTGCTAATAAAAGCTGAGACAAGTGAAGTCTTAATGACTCATTGAGTCAATGAATCATTCATTCAAGAGACTGATTCAGGAGATGAATTTATCAAATTAATTTATCTGAATTCAAATTCATTCAGATTAGTTAAATATTTCAAATAGACTGCAACAATTATCATTCTTTCCAGAACCTCCAGTAAATAATGCTATTTTTGTTACATTTCTAGTCACAATCATGGGAGAATCATGATCTGTTTTAAGTCATTTATCCAGAATTGTGCAGATAAATGATTAAAATAGTATACAAACTGATGTTCCTCCACAACAGAAACTTGTTCAGATTAAAGTTGATCAGCTGAAGGAACTGTGTGCCTTTCAGGACTGAACTTCATTTCAATCACTTGGCTGAGAACAGCACTTTTGGGCTCCTTCCTCCCTCGAAGGTAAGAAATGCTACACAGATCTTCATAATGCATAACTATTTTATCAGTACACATTATATCATACATCCTTTTCTGTAGCTCGATGACAAGCAGAAAGCCACTCAGCAGTTCACCAAGCTACAGGCTGCCATGAAAGTGCTGGGAGTCTCTCCTGAAGAACTGAAGACAGTCTGGCTGATCTTAGGGGCCATTTACCATCTCGGTGCTGCCGGGGCCACTAAAGGTAAAGCTACCAGTGTCTAAACTAATACAAATATCTAAATGAAGAGCGCTAAAATTAAGGAATGTCTAACTGCAAAGAGTGCATTTTAACATCTGCCCACTGAAAGTCAGTAGTGGCACTTTACAGTCATGCTCTGGTAGAAATCTTTCAGGCTTTTTAGACTCTTTGTGTCATTTAATATTTCTGTTTGGAAACCTTTAGTGTTTAGACTCTTTGTTCCGTTTATTATTTCTTTGGAAACTGATAATTTTTTTATTGATTGATGATCGGAATTGTCAAAAGAACAGCATTTATTTAAAATATATATTTAACTTTGTAAGTGTCTTAAATTTTGACTGTAAAGATATGTATATAATTGTATGTAATCAGGTACTGTATATATACATATTTATATATATATATTAATTCATTTTCTTTTCGGCTTAGTCCTTTTATCAATCGCCACAGCGGAACGAACCGCCAACTCATCCAGCACATGTTCTACGCAGCGGATGCCCTTCCAGCTGCAACCCATCACTGGGAAACACCCATACACTCCCATTCACACACATACACTAGGGACAATTTAGCTTACACAATTCACCTATAGCGCATGTCTTTGGACTTGTGGGGGAAACCAGAGCACCTGGAGGAAACCCATGCCAACACAGGGAGAACATGCAAACTCCACACAGAAATGCCAACTGACCCAGCCGAGGTTTGAACCAGCGACCTTCTTGCTGTGAGGCGATCGTGCTACCCACTGCGCCACCGTGATGCCTATATATATAAATATTTTTTTTATAAATGCTCTTCTTTTGAACTGGATTAATGAAAGATACATTAGATTGATTAAAAATGACAGTAAAGACAATTATAATGTTACAAAATCTATATTGAATAGATGCTTTTCTTTTTGAACTCTATATTGATCAAGCATTAATTAAACCTATCAAAAATATGGTATTAAGTTACCTTTTTGACTTTAGACTTTTTGTAACATTATAAATGTTTTTACTGTCACTTGACATCATGTCATTAAAAAAAGTTTTTAAAAATCATAATGCAAACTTTTTATTCGCGTTCTACCATAAATTTACATCTTATTATTTCTTATATCCTCCACAAATATTAGCATAGCTCAATTGATTGCAGTTTAATCATTCATTTGACTGAGTGTAGTTTACCATCTGTCCACTAAGAGTCAGTAGAGTCTCAATACTAATCTAGCAGTCTCATGTTGTGTGTTTGAGCTCTAAAAACATTTGTCAGTCATCATCATCAGTATTTAACAGTGTTTCTCCATCTATACCAGTTGTTGTTTTTGTATTTAACCATTGTAATCATGTGTTTTATTGCATGTATTGATGTTGCATGCTGATCCCATCCTAACACAGAAACAGACGCAGGTAAATGCAAGTTACTCTCGCTCAGTCTCTAGTGGCTGCTTTTATTATTCTTTTTTATTTAGCATCTTAATACAACCACATGTCCACCTTTCATCAGCCATTGTGCTTGTTTCTGCTCTCTGATGTCGAGCGCCCGAATGAAAATGTTGCTTTCTTTGATCCTCAATCCAGGAGATGAAAGTTTCTCTGGACGCTTGACCAAAGAGCTCTCAGAGTAGCTGGAAAACCTATTGTAGTTCAGCGTAATGTGATGGCGGTTTTGTTGTAATGCTGCTTTTCTTTTGCGAATGTGGCTTTTTGACCTTTCAGCGGGCCGAAAGCAGTTTGCCAGACATGAATGGGCACAGAAAGCAGCGTATCTTCTGGGCTGCTCACTGGAAGAGCTGTCTTCTGCCATCTTTAAACCTCAAGGAAAAGGTACTCTACCGCGCTGCACAAGCCTCCGGCCGAGTACCGAAGACACGGACCACTCAGGTAGAGTTTATTTTTGCTAATGCATTTGGTTACACTTTACATGAAAGGGTGTTCATAAGACTGACACCTTCATAATTATGACACAGCACATGCCATGAATATGAAGGAGATTCTATGCATGTTTATAACAAATGTCATAAAATGTCTTTAGCTAAATAAATGCAAAGATTGATTGTCTTTTTTGCAACTTGACAAACAATTACATCATAACCTTTCTCATGACAACTTGACATTATCAAGACAACATAACCTGTCATAAATTTGTCATTAACATACAGTGGGGGAAATAAGTATTGAACACGTCATGTATTTTTCACGGGAATAATATTTCTAAAGTAGCTGTTGACATGGAATTGAACCAGATTTCGGTTGTGTGTGATAATGTAATGACACAAGGAGAAAGTAGTGAACTACTGAAACATATTTAATACTTTATATAAAAGGCTTTTTTAATGATGGCAGCTTAAAGACGCCTCTCATACGAAGAATGAAGTCACATGAATTGCTCAGGTGGGATCCCAGACTTAAACCGAGTGTAAAAATCTTGATGGTTCTGTGAGTCTAGTCTATCAAATCTGAGCTTTATTTTGTATTTTCTATTGGATTCAAGTCAGGTGATTGGCTGGGCCATTCTACAGCTTGATTTTCTTTCTCTGAAAACATTTGAGAGTTTTCTTGGCTGTGTTTTGGATCATTGTCTTGCTGAAATGTCCACCCTGGTTTCATCTTCATCATCTAGGTAATTAGGGGTGTAACGGATCACAACCCACAGTTTGGAACGCACGTGACCCGCGGATTAATAACTTTTTTTGAATTTCAACATTTATAACAATCGCAGAGAGATCGCCTCCCGCGTCATTCAAATCACGTGTATGAAAGCATTTTGGCTTCCCTGTAAAATATAATGTTGATGGAAAAAGTTGTGGTAGGACCTACCTAAATGCTTTCTTAGGCTATTAATTAAAGGTCACTGTTTGTTTAGCCTGCATCAATGCATTCAATGTAAAGCTGCACAATTAAAGATTAAAAGATCAGGATCTCAATTCAACCCCACGCAACATGATTGATAAATGATAATGATACATATATTTGTTAATACTTCTAAGCACTGCATTCAAATCTGCGTTTGATCGAGAGATATTAAGTTTTTACACGTTTTCAGTTAGTTACAAACAGGCAAATAACACAGAAGTACTGGGAGAACAGTTTATAGTTCAGATATAAACACTGATGTTTATGGTAAAGATTAAAATCACCGTTTAATGGAACTTGACTCTGGCGAATTTTACATTGTGTAACCAACAGGTGGCGACAAACAACCATCAAAATTATGTCACTGAATAGGTTTTCAAAAATGATACACCTATAATGAAACCTGAAAAGTTTTATGTGTGAATATTTGAATCATTAATTAAAAATAAATATAATATTTTGTAAAAGATGTTAGATTTCTATATTTAGCATTATCAGCAACAGTAGCAAAGATCATTTTTCGTATTGAATATTTTCCTTTTCTTCAGCTGGTTCTGTCTTGATTTTTATTTTTATTAAAGTTACAGGTTCTAAGTTCTGTTTGTTAAACCAATGGTTTTTGCAGTAATATTTTTGTATAAAGGAAAAGCAAATGACATTGTCTCCTCCCTTTTTTGCTGATCTGAAAAATGGTCCCATCCGTGACTCAAAAACTGTAGTGTGATCCGAACCATGAGATTTGTGATCTGTTACACCACAACAGGTAATGTAGATGGTACTGAAGCAGCGAATGTTAATTTACAATAGCTAAGGGCAGAGGGTTGCTGAAGAACTACTGAGAGATTTTAGCTGCTGTTTTGGCTTTCACTGCCTTTCTACACCTCCCTTTCTTCATGTGTTCAATACTTTTCTCTGTGTCATTTCATTTTATTACACATAACTTCATTTGTAAACTAAACCGTTTTGTTTTCTTTGCATATATGGATTTCTTTGGTTGTTACCAATATCCAGTGAAAATTTCAAGTCAACAGCATCTTTAGAAATAAGAAAAATGGTGACGTGTTCAATACTTAACTTTTCTGATCACTTTTTTCAATGGAACAAACTGAATTTGTCATTAAAATTTCTCAGTAGAAGTCAATAAAGTTTAAAACAGGGACACTGATATTTAATGTCATTTTAATGGCAAATTCAATTTGTTTCACTGTAGTTGAGGTCAAGAAAAATATTAATGACGCTGTTATAAAATTCATGACACAGTTAAAATGGCATAATGACAATCATGTTTATGACAGGTCTATGACAAGTTAGATTGTCTTGGTAATGTCAAGTTTTTATGACAAAGACAAAAACAGGTGATGATGAATTTATGTTAAATTGTCATAACTGAGACATCTCAAACAATTTCAGCTTTGCGTTAACATAATACATATAACATAATGGAGCAAACAACACTTAATGTCAGTAGTCATAAGCATGCGTAAATTCTTTCATATATATGACTTGACAGTCATGACAGTCTTATGTCACAAACTTATCTATTTTATATCTCAAAACATGTGAACTTTGTGTTCATCTCAGCATCTAAAGCCACAGCAGTGGAGTGTTTGGAGTCCATGGCGGCTGGTTTATACTCGGAGCTCTTCACGCTCATCATCTCTCTGATTAACAGGTAATCAGTGACCCCTGATCACCCAGTGCAGTAAGAGCTGATTTAGTGTGTTTAGAGATGTTTTTTTGGTCTCTTTTCAGAGCGCTGAAGTCCAGTCAGCACTCTCTGTGTTCTCTACTGATTGTGGACACTCCAGGATTCCAGAACCCTCAGCAGGTGAAGACTCAGATCCAGCGCGGCGCCACGTTTGAGGAGCTCTGCCATAACTATGCTCAGGAACGTCTGCAGACGCTTTTCCAGGAGCGAACGTTCGTAAAGGAGCTGGAGCGTTACAAGGAGGTGTGTAAAAACAACCATAATTCTGTGTCTTTCGGTCCAGTGTGAAACAAAAAAACATTACACTCTCAATGTAAAAAAATAGGGCACTAGGGCAGTACCAGCACTTTTGTATCTATCTGCAGGGTCTCAATTACAGGGGTGTTTGGAGGGGTTTGACCTCCATAATTAAAGCTTGATCCCCCTTGAAGGATGTCAAAATTAGATGTGCGTGGTGGTGGTCACCTATAGCGCATGTGTTTGGACTGTGGGGGAAACCGGAGCACCCGGAGGAAACCCACGCCAACACAGGGAGAACATGCAAACTCCACACAGAAATGCCAACTGGCCCAGCTAGGACTCGAACCAGCAACCTTCTTGCTGTGAGGCGACAGTGCTAACCACTCTTTCAGTCAAGTGCAATCTTTTATGCTCAATGCAGGGATGCAAACTTGTCACCGTTTGGCAAAGTTTGCAGTTTTATATCAAAAACATCTCGTCATTGATAATCATTTGTTAAAATAGGCCGACGGAGATTACTGTAGGTTAAAATCCAATCATTATTCATAAAATACACTGAAAATAAGTTGAATTAATAAATTATTAAAATGAGTAATTAAATTAAATATATGACTGTGGTTCAGTGAGGCATGCATATATGCATTACACAAACTACTGAAAAAAGCTGCTTTAAAGTTTTGTAACATTTTTATAAAATTATTTGAAGAAAATTATTTGACAAATATAAAATTTCATAACTGTCAGATTCGATCAAATGAATATTTAGTTAATTAAGTCACCAGACACGTTTTAAAATAAGGTTCCATTAGTTCATGATAGTTTATGTATTTACTTACATGAACTAAGAATGAACAATGCTTGTGCCGCATTTATTAATCATAGTTCAATATTTACTAATGCATTATTAAAATCCAGAGTTGTGCTTGTTAACATTATTAATGCACTGTGAGTTAACAAGAACAAACAATGAACGACTTTATTTTTATTAACTTACATTAACATAAATGTAATGTTCATGTTAGTAATTACATTTAAACATATTTACTAATGAAAAATTACTGTAAAGTGTTACCAAGTCTTACATATGATAGATATTGTAAAAGCATAGACTATGTTCTTTTCATCTTCCACATTATAATGCTTTATTATTTTGATCATGCCAATATTTGTGGAGATATCCAATTATTTGCTGTTTTGTTCATTTCTGAGTATTAAATTTAAAGCAGAACATCTTGAGTCATACATGAATTCAACACATGAACCCTCTGACTGTGTGTCCCATAGGAGAACATTGAAATCACTCTGGATGACCTGGAGCCCAGTCCTTCTCGCTCAGTGGCTGTGATCGATCAGTCCTCCAGTCAAACCCTGGTGAGACACTCTTCCACAACCACTCAACACATGATGTTTGTGTGTCTGTCTGACTGTTTTAGTGAACGTTCTGTGTATAATTACTGTGTGTTATCCAATCATTTCAGTTGTTGTGGTGAAATTACATTAGCTTTTTGTTGCATATCAATCCATTTATTCAATAAATCAGTCCCTCCAGGATTTTGTGAATTGTGTCATGGATTTGATGACAGCATTGATAATAATATTTACTGACCTCAACTACAGTGGAACAAACTGAATTTGTCGTTAAAATGTATTACATGTTATTAAACAATCATGACGCTGTTATAAAATTATTTGACATTTACATTGATGTTCCAAAAATATTCACGATTATAGTAATAATGGCCTCATGACAATCATGTTTATGACAGATTCATGACAAGGTATGTTGTCTTGGTAATTGTAGTTGTCAAGACAAAGACAGGTTATGATGTATTTGTTTGTCAAGTTATAATTATCTGACATTGACAAATTTAAATTCAATTTTTCATATTTAGCTGAAATATGCCAAAAATATTCACGGTACTAATAAAAAATAAAAAAAATAAAAAATAATAATAATAATAGTAATAATGGCCTCATGACAATCATGTTTATGACAGATTTATGACTAGTTATATTGTCTTGATAATTGTAATTGTCAAGACAAAGACAGGTTATGATGTATTTGTTTAGGTCAAATTATTATTTGACATTTACTTTGACATTCAATTGAAATATTCCAAAAATATTCACGATTATAGTAATAATAATGATAATGGCCTCATGACAATCATGTTTATGACAGATTTTTGGCAACTTATGCTGTCTTGATAATTGTAGTTGTCAATACAAAGACAGGTTACGATGTACTTGTTTGTCAAGTTATCATTATCTGACATTTACTTTGCATTTGAAAAATTTAATTTGAATTTGTCAAAGTAAATGTCAGATAATGATAACTTGACTTTGTCTTTGTCTTGACAACTACAATTACCAAGACAACATGACTTGTCATAAATCTGTCATAAACATGATTGTCATGAGGCCATTAAAATTATTATTATTACTATAATCATGAATAGTTTTTTGAATATTTCAATTGAATATGAAATATTGAATTTGTCAAAGTAAATGTCAAATAATAACTTGACATAAACAAATACAGCATAACCTGTCTTTGTCTTGACAATTACAATTACCAAGACAAAATAAGTTGCCAAAAATCTGTCATGATTGTCATGAGGCCATTATTATTATTATTATTATTATTATTATTATTATTATTATTATTATTATTATTATTATTATTATTAT
>CAIGQV010018202.1:5692438-5707928 GCA_903798115.1 Danio jaintianensis
ATTATTATTATTATTATTATTATTATTATTATTATTATTATTATTATCGTGAATATTTTTGGAATATTTTGATTGCATTTGAAAAATATTCAAAAAATATTCACGATAATAATAATAATAATAATTATTATAATTATAATAATAATAACGGCCTCATGACAATCATGACAGACTTTTGGCAACTTATGCTGTCTTGGTAGTTGTAGGTGTCAAGACAAAGACAGGTTATGATGTATTTGTTTATGTCAAGTCATAACAAAGATATCTCAAATAATGTCACATTTGCATTTAAAATGACATAACTGAGTGAATGACACCTAAAGAGTTGTCATAAGCATGCATAAAATCTCATGTGCCCTGTCATGATTATAAGGGTGTCATGACAGTCTTATGAACACCCCCTTCAAGTAAAGTGTTACCAAACATTCCCTGCAAAATCCTGGAGGGACTGATAAATGGGTTTGCATCATAGTTTATTTGCATCTTGTTAAAAAATTCTCATTTGAGCACATTTTAGGATATTATGCACATCTTGAAGTTATAATGAAGCCTTTTGTCATTCCAAAATCTGCATTAATATATGAGAAAATAGCTCCCTGCTACTGTAGAGTAATCTTGTTTCTCCAGTCAAAGTGATACACTGCAGTCTTTTTAAACAATGTTTATACTGTAAGTATATGAGATCTAATGGAAACGTGTGTGTTGAAAAGAGAACACTGCGATTTCTTTTTGGACTGGATGTTCATGTCTGTGTTTTAGGTACGTACTCTGTCCCGTACGGATGAAGCCAGAGGTCTGTTCTGGCTGATGGAGGAGGAGGTTTTACAGCCTGGAGGCTCTGAGGAAACACTCCTGCACCGACTCTTCAGTTACTATGGCCCTGCCGAAGGGGAAAGCATAGGTCACACACACACAATCACAAAAAATAGTACTCTTAAAAGTTTACATTCTGCCTGGGAACAGTTTGTACATACTATTGTCTTTTTGCAGGTCACACAGTGGTGCTTAAATGCGAAAACACAAACCACTTTGTGCTCGGTCACAGTCATGGGACAGACTGGGTGGAATATGACACATATGGTTGGCTGAATCTAGCCAGGCTAAACCCCACCCCCCAGAACGCAGCCAATCTGCTGCTGAACTCACAGAAGTAAGAGCCGCCCACAAGCATCTGCATTTGTCACCTCAGTGAATCACAGAACACAGTTTAAAACACCATTTTCTATTTTTAATTGAAAAGGATGATAAAACAAATTCAAAGACAACAGAATAGGGGTGATAATGACCAAAAAGTCAGTATTTTGGTGTATTTTGTCAGCGATTATTAGATTATATACTGATTACTGTGTTTTTGTGCTGGTTCCTCCTATAGCATTTCATCAAATTCTGCCAAATGAAATCATGTACCATAATTTCATTTTTAAATAATGAAATTATACTTTAAAAATGAACTAAAATTACTAATAAGTGGCAGTAGGTCACTTTTCCGCCCCAACACGATAAGGATGCTCTCCTTTTACTTATAAATAGGATACAATGCAACAAGCAATGCAATAAGTTGGAAGTGTCATCACACCCCTCCAGCTGTTCAATATGTGCTTTTTAAATGGTATTTAACTAAAAGATACAACATTTTTGGGACAGTTTATGTCAGATTTTGTTGCTGATTTGAAATCACATTGGACTTTTGATTATTTATTCAGAAGACTCATTCATAAATCTGACTCATTTAGTCAATGAATCATTTGTTAAACCGAATCGTTCATCCATTAGAAAATGTTTGTTGTTTTCTTCAGTATGATCGCTTGCATCCGCTGTAGACACGGTATCATGATTTTGCTCTTGTTGTAACAGAAAAAGCATCAGTGGGATGTTTGTGGGCCGCTCCAGCAGCGCTGCGGTTCTGACTGGGTCCATCGCTGGACTGGAGGGTGTTTCTCAGCTCGCCCTGCGTCGGGCCACCAGCATGAGGAAGACCTTCACCACAGGCATGGCGGCGGTCAAGAAGAAGTCTCTCTGCCTTCAGATTAAACTCCAAGTGGTGGGTTTTCAAGAGAGTGCCACACTGAATACTACACTCTATAAATCCTGGGTTGGGTCACCTGCTCACGTGCTTCTGATCACATAACTCTCTTTCACCTGCACTGGCTTCCTGTTCACAATACAAAATCCTTAAAGCTCTTCATAATTTGGCACCTCCTCACTACCTTTCCGATCTTCTTCATTTGTACACTCCTTTGTGCTCACTGAGATCATCTTCTGCTGAATTGTTATCTGTTCCAAACTTTAAGATTAATTTATGTGGTGACAGGGCGTTTAGTTGTGCAGCACCAAAGTTATGGAACTCCCTGCCTTTGCACATTAGCCACTATTTCCAATTTGAAGTCTCAGTCTCGGGGGACTGACCCAGTGCAAACAGTGATAATGTCTGCTTGTCTCCACCAAAAACGACTTCTGCAGACATCGCGTGATGTTCTGAACGTTTTTAATGTTTTTTTGCGGCAGATAGATGCAAGTGGCTCTCTGTATTTTGGCTTTGGTAACAAAACCAAAAGATTCAGTAAAAGCAGAATGACCGTGATATGCGGACGTCTCCATTTTGGTGCTTTGCTTTCGTGGCCGTCACCTAGCAACAGCCGTACACAAAACAGCAGCTTGATGACACAAGCGTACCGGGGTTCAGATGGAAAAAAGACAGTGTGAACACAAACCAGCCGAGAAGGTGCCAAGGGGGGACAATCGAACTTGCGTTCGGTCCAGGCAAATGAACCAAGGGTGAAAGCACCCTCAGATAAAAACGTTTTTGTTCAGAACAGATTTGAATGATTTGCTGGTTTAATATGCTGTCTATTGCGTTTCACTGCTTGTGTTTTTATGATGTGCTCGCTATATACTGTAGTGCTTTGAAAGCCGCCTATAAATAAAAGGTGGTATTATTATTATTATTATTATTATTAAATATGGACAAACACATGACACCTTTTAACCCAACAGTTGTTTGTCCATTTTTGACCAACATTGGGTTATTGAGGTTTCTTATAAAATCTTTGGTTTTAACTTAATATCACATCATGAAATTGTTCAGTAATGCCCAATTTTTCCTAGTAGTCTACACATTTATGGCTAGACTAACTAACGGTCTAAAGATTGACGACACAAACAGGAGCGAACTTGTTTGATTATTGAGCCTTACACTGCTTTTGTAATATTTATATTATTTGCTAATTAAAAAACACTGCATGTGGATTATTATAACTTTGCAACTGTCCTCTGGAGGTCACGTTTTCAGCCTTCATGACTGAAATGACAAAAGTTATTTTCAGCCAAGGCAACCAAGGGTGCCAAAATATAATTGGTTAAAGATCCCTTGAAATTAAAATAAACAATGTTAGATGTTACTTTCAGATTGATAGTTTTTAGGATATCTATAATCTAGTGTGCTCCAAAACAGTGACAATATTCGCGTTTAGAAGATATAAAACTGATATAGACATCCAAAGCTTGCAGTTTGTCTTCCACCTAAATCGATCAACATTTTTTTCCTCGTCACCTCAAACTTCAGTTTCTCATCAAATCTTGACCAATCAAATGCTCGCCAGTATCTGACATGCCCCCTTTTCAAGATGCTTCTTATTTGCTTTTCATTTGATGTGCTTGATCTTAACCACTCTCACTGGCAGAGATGTGATCAAAAACGAAACACTATTGGCTGTTTTTATAAAGGGGAGGGGCTACTATATGTCCCACCCTCTCTTCATTTTTCAGTTGAGATTATGTCAAACGCTGAATAAAAAAATGCACATTTCAAAGCACTTCATGGGATCTTTAAACTGGCAGTAGGCTGGTTATAGAGACCAAAACAAAGACAGATATTCCGACACAGAACGCACATTTTCAAAGGAGACTAACTGACTAACTTCCATAACTTGGAACTGTTAAGTTGACAATTTAAAAGGCAATGGGTTTAATAACTTTTTTTAAAGTAAAATTAATCGCATTCACAGTGTAAGATGAGAAACAACAAAAAGAAAAAGATGATCCAACTTTTAATGTGTTGATGACACAAACAGGAGCGAACATGTTTAATTCAACGCAATCTCACTGCAATTCATAACTTTTTGATTTAGTGGCTAATTTGTATGAATTCATACGATCTAATTCGTACAATTTAGTACGATTTGCTCATCACCCAATGGTTGGGTTTGGGGCGGGGTTTGGTGCCATGCCTTCTTTTTAAAATCGTACATTTTCGTACGACTGAACTCATACGAATTGGTAAAATTAGCCACTAAACTGACAAAACGTAAAATACTTACATTTTCTCATGAGATCAGGCTGGTTTAATTACACTAATGTTTGAGCCTTAACAGTTCCTCTTGGTAGATTATATTGGTTATCATGGATATGAGCTGCTCTGCTTTCATCAATTTGCACGTTGTCTGAATCACCAACAGAGCTTTATTTATCGCACTCTTATGCTGATTTGTAAATTTGGTCCTTTCAATCAGGATGCACTGTTGGACACCGTCCGCAGATCCAAAGTTCACTTTGTCCACTGTCTGTTACCCCGAGCGGAGGTTCTGAGGGCCGCAGGGTCTCCAGACGAGAGCTGTGATCCTGGACTTATGCAGATTGATGTGGCTTTGCTCAGGGCTCAAATCCACGGCTTTAAACTGCTGGACAGCTTGAGGATTTACCGACAAGGTGAGAAAATATGAGAATATCCAATCAAACATGTAGACAATGTTGATGATATTCAATATATTGATAATGGACATGTATAATGTTGATATAGGAACTCCAAAATACAATTAATGATAACTGATTTTAGAGTGCTTTTTAAATATAGTCATTGTTTTATTAATGGTTGTTCATCACAGCAACAAATGCTTGAAGACTTAATAGAATATCTATTTTCAAGCACTAATATTTTCACAAGGTAATCTTTCCTATGACACTTTTTCTATGACAAATTCTGTGACTATAGGCCTTTTGTTCGTTAACTCTGTAAAGGCTCTACTTGTTACCATCAGTTAATTTAACTGAAGTCAATGTAATGAAATCTACAAAAGCATTTATTAATCATAGCTGATGTTAATTTCTTAGTTAATGCCTAATAACGTATTAAAATCTAAAGTTTTAATCATTTTATTAAACGGAGTTAAAAACTAGTAAAATTCACTTGAAAAAACTTCAATATGGCTATTTCTCTTTGTTGATTTTAATGCATTAATGTTTACTAATGTTTACTAATGAGACTTTATTGTAAAGTGTACTTTATCATCCTTTTGCAATATAAATAGTTTAAAACGTTGAACATGTATATACAGTAAAACAATATGCAAAGTATTTTTTGTTTTTATACCTGTTAAAATAATATTTTCTGCAGCTTGGGTCAATACCGTGATATAACTGTTCGACATGTTCCTGGATTAACATCTATGTTGATCCTGGAACAACATTCCAATCAGCCAATCAGAATTAAAGGATATGTTTATCGTTTATGTTAAGTTTTGGCTTACGGTTAGGTTTATGCACTTCTACATGATTGTTATCCAACTATTATTCCCCTCTGATTATGGGAATAATTTACAGTTATGGTTGGGTTTAGGGGTAGGGAATAGGTATGGATTACATTTTTCAACAAAAATGATGTTCCAGGATCAACATGGATGTTAATCCGGGATCGCATCGTACCTAACCCTCGAATCAAAATCATGACGTGCTACCGTATACCATGACAAAAGCTTCAGCAATTAATCGCAACAAGAGCCTACACATAAATCAATTCCTCTCCATTATTTCCAGCTAAAAATCTGAATGTTTTGCGCAGGTTATCCCGACCACATGGTGTTTTCCGAGTTCAGGAGACGCTTTGATGTTTTGGCTCCTCACTTGACCAAGAAACTGGGCCGAAACTACATCGTGAAGGATGAGAAACGAGTGAGTAGATATTTAAGAGAATAATGAGCATTGGAATAATAGAACAAAAGCTGACGAAATGAAGTTTTGGGCTCTTGTGTGTTTTTGTGTGAGGCAGAAATGAACTCTGGGTAATCAGGGTTATTGTGAGGGCTTAATCAAGAAACCCTAGCTGGGCCTCCAACTTGAATCAATACTCTGACCAGACAGGAAAAATGTAGTAATTGCTCTGGGCTTTAGTGCTTTACTAAATGCCCAAATGTACTGTAATTATCAGCTAGAAAAAAACGTCTCCATCCAGGGGCCTCCTAATCGGGTTTTGGCCCTGTGATTAGCCGAGGGGAACGGAGAGTTTTACTACACAAAACCTTTGCTCTGTGGCCCTGAGCATGGAAATGGCAGGCAGGATTCAGGATTAACATGAACATGTGCCAAACGCAAGTAAAAAATGGGCTTTGCTGGAGCTTCATTAGGAAATCTAGCATAATATATAATTTGATTTAAATATTAATGTCATTTGCATAAATTATATGCAGGTTAAACTATTAAAGTATTGTGAAAAAGCCACAAAATGTACATTATAAAGTCACTGTGGTATATAAAACTGTAATTATGAGAAAACCAAGTCACAATTGTCACCTATTGGAAGATATAAAATCATAATTAAAAGAAATTAAGACACAATTAGGTATTGTGTAGTCATATTGTGCAATAGTGTAATTGTGCATTATAAAATCATGAGAAATATCATATTTTGACAGAATTACAATAATGGGAAATCATGGCACAATCATGAGATATAAAGTCATATTCAGAGATAAAACTATGAGTTATGAGATATAGTCATCCTAATTGTGAAATATGAGATAAAAAGTCATATTGTGATAGTCAAACTGTACAATATAAAGTCATTGTCTGGTATATAATACTGTAATTATGAGAAAATCAAGTCGCACTTGTGAGATGTAGTCATAATGGCTGATATAAAATTATAATTACAAGAAATTAAGTCACAATTATAAGATCATATTGTCATATTGTGCAATAGTGTAATGAAGACATGAGAATTATCATATTGTGACACAAAATTTTGAGAAGCAATTATGAGATGTAAAGTCATATTCAGAGATAAAAATCTGTTTTTGAGATATAGTCGCAATTAGGAGAAATGTAATCACAAGAAATCCGATATATTCATATTATGATAAAAAGTCATATTTTCTAATAAGTCATACTGTGAGATATGAGATATAGCAGGGTGTGAATTACAGGGGGGTTTGGGGGGGGGGGGGGCGGACCCCCCTAATTAAAGCATGATCCCTCTGAAGGACATCAAAACAAGATGTATGGGGTCTGCCCTTTAATAGTTAAGAAATAGCTTGCTCTGATCTCTATCTTAAAAATATGAATAATAGATAACTTAAATATACATTTGACCACCCCTACAATGTTTGCGCCAAAAATATTAATTCAGCAGTTTAAAACCGGCAAGTCAAGAGCACCAACAGACAGCGTAAGTGTTCACAAAACATGTTTCTTGTAAAATAGGCATTTGTAGGTGTCCGTAAAACTAGATGCATAGTTTGTATTTTATTATACACTTGCTTGCACATGGAAGGTAAACAGTAAAATAAAAGAAATACGTGCAGTCTTTCATGGTCATCCATTAATAGGTGCAGGAATGCAAACTGTTTATTTAATATCACAAATGCCATTGAGAACCACTCGATATCCATCAAAACACTGAAAACATTATAACAAGTTTGATTAATAAATCAGATGTAATTGAATTAAATGTATCAATTTGGTTCACTGAGGCATATTGTCGAACATAATAAAAAAAGCTTGACCCAGACACAAACATCAATTATCTCTAATTTATGAATGGTTATTTGCAGCTACTGCCCCCACTACAAAGATGATCAGAGAAGAATGGGAACGAGAGATTGGAATCAAAATTTCAGAATAGCTTAGAGGATATTGATAAATAATCAATCAACACTAGATTATGCCTCATCCAGTTCAAGGTCCTACATAGGCTACATTTCTCCAAAAGAAAATTACATAGAATTTTCCCCAATATATCTCCTATTTGTGATAAGTACAATTCAGAAGAAGCTGATTTAGCTCATAGTTTTGTATTCTGTCCTAAAATACAGGGATTCTGGAATGAGGTTTTTAAAGTGCTTTCAGATGTCCTTGATCTACACTTAGATCCTGACCCAGTGCTTATTATACTAGGACATTCTGATGATACATATTCATTGAGCAGTACACAACAGAAATTCCTAACATATTGTTTGATAACAGCCAAAAAGCTGCTATTATTGTACTGGAAAATGTTAATCCTCCAACTGCTAAACTATGGCTTGAAGAATTGATATCTACTTTGCACTTGGAATGAACCAGATATCTTTAAAAAGGCAACATTGGACAATTTCAGAAGATTTGGGGACCTTTCTTCTGTCACTTTATGGGGAATTCTTTTCCCCAAAGCAATGTGTTGTAACTAAAAAGTTGTTTTGATTATCACTGTATATTGTATACTTACAGGCTGGGGTTGGGGTGTTTGTTTTTGTAAGTTTATGCAAATCAGAAAATTAATCCTGGAATTTGTGATTATTGTAAGTCTATTCAATGACCAAATAAAACTTATTTGACAAAAAAAATTGTGAAATTTGAGATAAAATGTCATATTGTGATAGTCAAATTGTACAATATTAACTCATTGCCTGGTATAAAATACTGTATTATGAGAAATCAAGGCACAATCGTGAGATATAAAGTCATATTCGGAGATAAAAATTGTATCTTTAAGAAAGATGAGTTGTATTTATGTATATCAAATGAAGCCTATACAGTGTTATCTTACATTTGATTATTCAATCTGTTTACCTGAATACTGCTAGACTCCCAGACAACCGTAAGATACTGTTTATTGCTCTACTGTATTTACTGTGCTTGTGATTGGTGCTTTGTATTTTATGCAGATTCGCTTCCCTACAAAATCTTCCCGATCAATCTAACATTAGGAATTATTTCCAAATAGAGCTTTTCATTTCATGTGGTGAAATTATACTCAGTATGTATCGCAGTAAAATAAAATATATTTTAATTATTATTTTATATCTTCTAATAGGACTTAATATCCAGTTACAACTGTGACTTGGTTTTCTCTCATAATTACAGTTCTATTTACTAGAATGACTTTATATTGTGCAGTTTTAAAATATATACAGTTGAAGTCAAAATTATTCGCCCTCCAGTGCATTTCTTTTCTTTTTTCTTTTCAAATATTTCCCAAATTATGTTTAACAGAGTAAGGAATTTTTCACAGTATTTCCTATAATATTGTTTCTTCTGGACAAAGTCTTATTTGTTTTATTTCGGCTAGAATAAAAGCATTTTTTTTAAAAACATTTTAAGGTCAATATTATAAGCCCCCTTAAGCAATATTTTTTTCAGTTGTCTACAGAACAAACCATCGTTATACAGTGATTTGCATAGACCAGCTCGAATTAAGAAATCTATTTTGCAGTTCCCTAAAAATAGAGGGGGTTTTGCACTCCCTAATTTTCTACATTATTATTGGGCTTGCAATATCCAAAAGATTTTGTATTGGAGGAACAATATAAATTCTGAACTCCCTTGTTGGGCTTACCTAGAACAGTCCTCAGCTAGCCTTTCTCTGAGTTCTGTTTTATCCTCTCAATTACTTTTACCTGCAAAGGTCAGTTAAAATTTAGTAGTATCCCAATCAGTTAAGATATGGACTCAATTTAGGAAAAACATTGGTTTACATAGGTCTTCTATTCTTTCTCCAATATTTAAAAACCACTGTTTTGCACCATTCAATACGGATGCGGCTTTCAGAATGTGGTCTGATAAGGGCATAAAAAACATTGATGACCTCTACGAGAGTGGTATTTTCTCATCCTTTAATAACCTTTCTAAAAGACTTGACCTACCTAATTCACACGTATTTCGTTTTTTTCCAAGTAAGGCACTTTGTGCAAAAAGTATTCCCTCATTTTCCAAATCATCCTCCTGAATCTCCACTGGATGACTTGTTAAAGCTTAAACCACACTCAAAACATTGCATTTAAAAAAAAATTATATAATATTATACAATGTAAGATTCTACATAGGGTTTACTACACTAATGCTAGACTTGCTAAAATATACCCCTCTGTCAGCAATGCATGTAATAGGTGCAAGCAATCACCAGTGGATCTCATCCACATGTTGTGGGAATGCCCTAAATTATTTGATTAAAATATTTAAAACTTTGAAAGATGTGTTCGACATAGATCTGGATACAAATCCACTTCTGGCCATTTTTGGGTTGGCAGTAGATGCTAACCCTTCAGCAAATGGTCCGAAAGGCTTTAGCTTTTATCACTTTTCTAGCAAGACGTCTCATCCTGTTTAAGTGGAAACATGTCTCTCCACCCTCTTTTGATGCATGGATAAAAGAAGTGTTTACTTGCATTAAATTGGAAAAGATTAGACTATCACTTACTGGTTCTTTAAAAACCTTTGACAAGTTGTGGCGCCCCTTTTTAGATTATTTGCTGGCTAACTCTCTTGATTCTTAAGCTGAGCAATAATATATGAATACATATTTATTATTCATTTTTATTTTTTATTTTATTTTTTTAATTTAGCTTTTTTACTATTATTATTATTATTATTATTATTATTATTTATAAAAAAATTTTTTACTTAATTATGTTTATTTCGTTTTTTCAATGGGAAGTTAGAGGCTGTTGAGGGAGGGAAGTGTTTTTTGGGGGTAGTGTTAACAACAACATGGAAGGATAATTATAAAATAAATGTTGTAATTGATATTCCATGTAGAAAACCTAATAAAAGAAATATGAAATATACAATGACTTGCCTAATTACCCTAACTTGCCTAATTAACCTAGTTAAGCCTTTAAATGTCACTTTAAGCTGAATACTAGTATCTTGAAAAATATCCAATAAAATATTATGTACTGTCATCACGGCAAAGATAAAAGAAATAAGTTATTAGAAATTAGTTATTAAAACTATTATGTTAAGAAACGTGTTGACAAATCTTCTCTCTGTTAAACAGAAATTGGGGGAAAAATATACACTGGGGCTAATAATTCAGGAGGGATAATAATTCTGACTTCAACTGTATATATAAAATATGTCCGTTTTTTTACAATAACGTGCAGTAAAAAGACACCCATCCTCCTTTTGTGACACAGCAGTGAAGGTCAGTGTTGTTTCAAGTCCCAAGGAAAAAAGAAACAACGCAAAACTGGAGATCTGGAGAGACACTGAGAGAAAGAGACAGACAGAGGGAAGTGGAAATGCTCTCGGAGGAGAAGCTGTTTTGTGAAGCCATTCAAACAATGGCCCTTTAGTAGTCAGGGGCCAGATCCCCCTTTACTGCGGTAATGTAGACAGGCCCTTTCAGACAGATCGAGTTCTCCAGACCTTTCTGTGTGAGAGAGGGACAGTGTCAGTGGTGATGGTGGTCTGGACAGTTTGGGGACTTTATGGCCAGTGTGTGTCCTGCAGGCCTACACCAGGGTCAGCAGTGCTTTGTAACGTACACTGTGTGAACTGGACATGGCAGTGTGTGTGTGTGTGTCGTTGCAGGCTGTAGAGGAGCTTTTGGAGTCGCTGGAACTGGAGAAGAGCAGTTATCACATGGGTTTGAGCAGGGTGAGTTTATACACACTTTTTTAACGTTCGTTTTGTGACTTTACAAACATCAAAGGATGCAGGTGAGTAAATTTTTGTGTTTACTATAAAAAAATGCTTTTCTTACTTTGAGTTTTTGTATTGTTTCTAGTCCAAATATCGCAATGATCTTAAATCAAGAAGCATTTTCTAGACAAGCAAAAAAAAAAAAATGGTTTTGTTTTCGGAAAAAAGTTTAAATGAAGTGAGTTTTACTTAAAATTTGCAAAATCTGCCAATGGGGTAGGCAAAATAATCTTGTTTCAAACCAAAAACAAGATTATTTTACTTGACCTATAGGCTATATGCAGAGCAAGTGTTTTTCAGCCACTGATAAACTTTGACTATTTTCAATTTCATAAGGTTTCTATTACAGCATGGATAATGTAATTTAATTAAAATATAATCAGTTAAATATACTTAAGCAATTATTTAGTTGTTCAAGCGTAAATTGAGGCTAAAGGTCATTTAAACACAAGTGTCGTCAGGAGCAGCAGGTGAGCGCAGAAACTCCATTGAAAATAGGGTTGTCACAATACTGGAATTCGATACCAATCGGTACAGAAATTTTAAAACGTCCAGTTCCCGCTAACATTTGAGCACTGTTGAGCACGTTGTTAAACAGCGCTGATTTGCCATTGTGTTCAAGCTCAACAGAAATGACTGTGATTGGCCGTGAAGGTCATCGGTTCACCGAACTCACCGCTGTTTACTGAGTGTAAACACAGATACAGGAACACTGAAGCATTTTAAATCCGCGATTCATCAGCGGATAGCTCGTATATGTCAGCTTATAGACAAACCAGCTGATCGACGTGACTTTGAAACGCTCCAGTGTCCCTGTATCTGTGTTCACAGATTATGTGATTTTGACGAGATAAAATCTTGACGTGTCGTGGGTACCAAATATGCCAGACTGCACGTTGCTTTGCGATTAATCACCATGTGATGTCTACAACGCTCATTCTATCATCAGAAAGCCGCATGCTGTACATTACAAATGTCTCTGTAATTGTCTATCGAGTGTTTCACACAGACGTCAGTTTCCCCCATATATGTGCATGTGTGTGTTTTCTGAATAAAAACTTTAGATTCAGTCTCTGCCAGCAAGAGATGCTTCTGCAGCTCCATAAGCGGTTTCTTAACAATGGCTGTAAACAAAGCAGTAGACAACCGGTTTAAAGATACACCAAAGTCCCTTTAAGGCAAGTCATTTCACTCGGTGGCCATCCTTGAAACACCTCTCGGGCAGTAAGCTCGGGCATTCTGTTTGAATGGGAAAACATCAAATTCTCCAAAACTGTTTGCCAAGCTTACAATTAAATTTCATATTTGAAATCACCAATAAAGTTAAACATCAACTGTCTCTTAAGCTTTGTTTCTAAACGTTAAATCAAACAAAATTGGCATTTTTTCACGATCACACCAACAACATTTATGGCCGTGTTACACATTATCATCCTCTAAATAATGCCTCATCCGATCGCGCTGGTCTTCTGAAGTAATTCCAAACTTTGTCTTAATGGAAAATCTTCTCCTAAAATTACAGTGACTTCTTTGTTTACAAGTTTGTTCGTGTAGTTGCTGACATGACCAAAACCAAAACCCAAAAAAAGTGAAGTTGGTTTGTTTAAAAGAAGAGATTTCAAGCTTTATGTGGATATATTTCTCATGTGTGTGAAGCAAGTATTCACTGAGATTCTAGTGTGTTTGTTGACCCCAGAGTGTTCATAAACCATCTGGTCCGAGCCCCTCCCCCAGAGAATTGTCAGATCAATGATTGGCTGCTGTACTAGAAGGCAGGGCTTCATTCACCATATTGACTGTTACACTTCCCCTCATTCAAAACTATAACATGAGTGACATGTCTTGTGCATTCTGTAGTCTTTTGATACACTCACAAAAAGTTACCCATTTTTTTAATGAGAACATAATGAGGGATTTGTTAGTTTACATGCTAATTCCAGTACTCACTCACCAGGCTGCAGAAGTCCCTCAACTATCGATCACAATCATTTATCTTTTTATTCTCAGTCATGACAGTTCTTTAATGACACATCATACAAGTGTAGTGTTGCCATAACTCCACAAAGCATGTTTTTACCATTTTAAAAGCTGTGTACGGATGAGATTATGTGCTCTTATTGGTCAGTGTCACCCATATGACAGAACTCATTGTGGGCGATGGAAAAATGAAACATGCTGTGATGACGTTGTGAAGCATTGCAGACATGGCATTGGTTGTTATTCACTATCACACACTACATGTGAGGAAACAATCTTGCGTCCAAATGCCCATTTGTAGTTTACGAATCCCCATGAAACCCTACATCAAACAAATTGTGCCGAAATTTGGGGAAAAAAAACATGTAATCTGAGCTTAAGAAAAGCATTTTTTTGCAGTGTTTTTCGGTCTGTCCATCCAAGAAACTCTCATCTCGGCATGAGTTGCATTGTCTGTTTGTGTTTTTCCTGGTGTCCTAATCAGTGTAAACAGACGCTGGCGCTCAACAGTTTAATCCCATCAGCTGGAAAATCACGGCGAGCCAAAAGGACCCCTGGATAAAAAATAAAAATAATAATAAACAGTGTCGCATGTAAACAAGCCCGGTCTGGCACGCTCCCAGAAGAACGGAGGTTTATTGGAGCGTATTATAAGTTGGAATAGTTTGTAATTATTTTGTGGCAGCTGCAATTGGCGTCAAGGTTTGCAGAGGGTGAACTGCGGCTCAGAAATGGATTATAATGTCAGGAGCCCTTCATGAAGAATTCCAGCAACAAAAAACCCAATGAAAACAAGCGTAAATATGCATTAAATGGACATCGACTCTGTTGTTTCAGTCAGACTGTTGTATCAGATGGTCTGTTATATATGAATATGGTATCAGATAGAAAAATTGTTTTAACTTATGCTTCCATCAGGGTTTGTTTATTGACATCTCTTTTCAAGCGAATGTGTTACAATCAACTGATTCCATGACTATATGCATCCAATCAAGCATGTATTTACCATGTATTCACAATCTCTATATGATTTTTGGATTCTGTCTGGAGTAGAATCGTTTTGTAAAAAATACAAACGAAATAAAAACTAAATTACTTATTAAAGGGGACCTATTATTCAAAAATCACTTTTATAAGGGGTTTAAGCACAATTGTGTGGCTACAGTGTGTGAAAATTGCCAGCCTCTAATATTACAAATGAATTAAATCTATTTTTTATAATCACACTTGATAAAAACAGTCTGCAGAAACACTCTGATTGACATTCTCCCTTTGTACGTGTCATCAGAGAGGGAAAGCCCTGCCCATTAGTGACCATCTCTCCCTCATTAGCATAGACAGCCCTGAGTGAGAAGCAGCCGTCCGCCATTAGAGCCGCAGATAATGCCAGTGGCATTGTAAATGTGGAGTTTTAGGATGCACAAATAAACTTTTATTTCAAATGAAAATTATTTGTGTGGTATTTTGAGCAGAAACTTCACATACACACTCTAGTGACATCTGACTTATTTTACATAATAATAAGGGGCATAATAAGTCTCCTTTAATGAGTGAATGTGATTTTAAAAAATTGCTAAGTTTAATTTACCGTGTTAATAATGCTATTTACCATTTTTATTTTTGAATTGAAGTTTTTTTTACATTTAAAATGACACTTGAACCACGCCATCTAATATATAAACATATTTTGTGTGTTTTATTGTATTTTTTGTGCATGAGTTTATTTGGTGTCCCTTTGATTCTACTTTGACATTTGAAGAGCATCTTAATATGCACCTTTAATAATCTCTCTCTCATGTGTGTGTGTGTGTGTGTGTGTGTGTGTGTGTGTGTGTGTGTGTGT
>CAIGQV010018202.1:5707938-5746133 GCA_903798115.1 Danio jaintianensis
TGTGTGTGTGTGTGTGTGTGTGTGTGTGTGTGTGTGTGTGTGTGTGTTAGGTGTTTTTCAGGGCTGGAACAGTGGCTAAACTAGAGGCACAGAGGGATGAACACACCAGACAGAACATCACACTGTTTCAGGCCGCCTGCCGGGGCTTTCTGTCTCGACAGGCCTTCAAAAAGAGAAAGGTAAAAGTCTGTTTTTACCTTTGCTGAAATTGCATTGTCAATCAATCAGAATCGCTGCATTTATTTCTCTTAAACTGCAGTTGTAAAGCTTTGGGGTCCTTGAGATTAAAAAAAAAAGTTTGGTGCCACTTTATATTGGGTGGCCTTAACTACTATGTACTTGCATCAACATAATAAATACAATGTGCTTACTGTGTTCATATATTGCTGTATAACATGTATTGCAGAACACTTGTGGTGCTCTTGAGGTGGGATGCAGGTTGGGTTAGGGACAGGTTTGGTGGTATGGGTAGTTTTAAGGCTGGGTTAAGGTGTAAGGCAGGGGTCTCAAACTGCCGGCCCACGGGCCATTTACAGCCCCCCCTCCTCCTCCCTCTGGCCTGCAACTGACATCAAAAATATAACGAGATTGGGCCCTCCAAAACATATATTTTTGAACCACTATCACTGTTGTGCAGTCGCATATACTGTAGCCACTTGTGGTTTTGACCCAAATGTATATATAAAATATATATAAATCTGAATATTGAATGAAGTCTGGTTAAAAATTCTTCAATTTTTCTTTTGACATACTAGAGTCAAAGGTTTTTATATAGGAGATTTTGTCTGTTTTCACTACATGACTGGAAAAAAAAGTTGTGCAGGAGAACAAAATATGTACTGTAATAAAAATCTACAGATGCAAAATGAATAAAGTACAGCAAAAGAAACACTTGAAAGTGTATTTTTGATGTTTGCTTTCCATTAGACAGAAAAAACACTTTATGAAAAGCCCAAAATTAACATGCAGTCCAGCTTCAAATGAAACCTTCAATTTTTTATAACGCACGTTTAATTATTCCCAATCAAATTGTACAGTTTTGTTTTGCAAGTCTTTCTGTGGTTTTTCAAAAATGTCATATCAAAGTCATACTGTGGCTTTTATGTTTGTGTTCGCAAAGGAACATTAATCAATTAGCGGCGCGCTGGTAATGAAGCTGTCCTGTCATTCACAGATAGAGATCTGTATCGTCAGCCTGTTTGTTCTGAACACACTAATGCAGAAATTAAATCGAGAGTTCAGTCCAAATGATTATTACTCATCCTCAACCCTTTTGATTTGAGGGCTCCCTGTTGTCCAATACAATATTAACATCTCTCTGAAGCTATTTCCTGCTATAACTGTGACAAAGTTTGTAGGGTTATTGTAGAATCAAGAAACTACTGTAGTCTTTTAAATTACAATTGGGTATATTTTCAGTTTTGGTGTTTTTTTTTGTTTTTTGTTTTGGATGCTTTTGTAATTGTTTTCTTTTTCTGAATTTTATTATAATTGTATTATACTCATTTTCATTTAGTTCTAGTTATTTTATGTTCAAACTAAATGGAAATAAAAAGTATTTCCTTGACATCTAGTGGAAATAAGTTTTTATATATTTCATTTTTTCAGTTGACATTTATTTAATTTCACCAAAAAAAGTTATGTCAAAAAATATGGGTTTTGTTTTACCTAGAAATGTTAATTAATAACTTGATTTTATCTATTATATTTTTTGTAAATCAAAAGTTTCAAGAACTGTATGTTTTTAAAATTTTAACAATATTAATGTTAATATTATTATTATTATTATTATTATTATTATTATTATTAATAATAATAATAATAATAATAATAATATTAAATCATCATTATTGAGTTGAGACACAAAAATGCTTAAATATTTTTCAATTATTACTTTTGCTGTATTATTTATGTTATAATTTAATTAGTATAGTTTACATATTATTATGTTAAAATATTTAAAAAGTTACAGAGGAGGAGAAAAACTTAAGTAGTTTTTAGCATCTTAATTTACAAATTGAGTTTGATCATTAACATAATTCACAATGCTTTATTAATGTAATTATGTTTTATTGATTATAATTTCACTGTTAAATGAGAAACAAATAAAAACCACTGCTTTAAAACTTTGTAATATATTAGTCATTCTATTGCATATAATAAAAATGAATGAAGGACTGTTAAGCTCAAACTAAATAAAAAAATTATTATAAAAAGATTTTAAATATTATAATGCATGTGCTACACTACATAAAAACTACATAAAAAGTTTTTGTCGTTTCTAGTTCAAATATTAAAAAAAATTCTTAAATCAAGAAGCATTTTCTAGACAAGCTAAAACTATTGTCTTGTTTTAAGAAATAATAAGTCAAAATTAAGTGAGTCTTTCCTTAAAACAAGCAAAATAATCTGCCAATGGGGTCAGCAAAATAATCATGTCAAAACAAAAAATTCTATTTTGCTTACTCCGTTGGCAGATTATTTAACTTGTTTTAAGAAAAACCCACTTAATTTTGACTCATTATTTCTTAAAACAAGACAATATTTTTTGCTTGTCTAGAAAATGCTTCTTGATTGAAAGATTTTTAGATATTTGGACTAGAAACAAGACAAAAAATATAAGACAAACATTTATTTGCAGTGTAGAAACAAATGAGTAAATTGCATAAGTAAATGATAAAAGAGTTTAAATTTGTGGTTTAAATGGAAAAAAAAAAATCTATAAATCATTGTATTTTTTTAATTCTGTGTATCTCTCAGATCCAGGATTTGGCCATCCGCTGTGTCCAGAAGAACATAAAGAAGAACCGCGGTGTAAAAGACTGGCCCTGGTGGAAGCTTTTTACCACAGTACGGCCGCTAGTAGAAGTTCAGCTCACCGAAGAACAGATTCGAGGAAAAGACGTGAGTTTCTCCATTTCATCTGACACTTTTCTCATGTCCGTAAGCTTACAGCAGATCTAAGAGTTTAATCTATATACAGTTCAAGTCAAACTTATTATCCCTCCTGTGATCTTTTTTCTTTCTTTTTCAAATATTTCCCAAATGATGTTTAACAGAGCAAAGAATTTTTCACAGTATTTCCTATAATATTTTTTCTTCTGGAGAAAGTCTTATTTGTTTTATTTCGGCTAGAATAAAAGCAGTTAAATTTTTTTATTTTTTAAAGCCATTTTAAGGTCAATATTATTAGCATCCTTAAGCAATATTTTTACAGCAGTGTTTCCCAACCCTGTTCCTGAAGGCACACCAACAGTACACATTTTCAACCTCTTCATAATCAAACACCTGATGCAGCTAAAGCCGTCAGTTCATGTCAACTTTAAGGCAAACACACCCACACCCACACACACACACAGTTGAACTCAGAATTATAAGCCCTCCTGTATATTTTCTTCCCCACTTTCTGTTTAACGGAAAGAAGATTTTTTTCAACACATTTATAAACATAAGTTTTAAAATCTGCATCAAGTAGTTCCAGATTTGACTGTATTAAGGGGCTCGCACACCGCATGCAAAGTGCCACAACACACCATGTCTTTTAGATAAACTTTTAGATTTTTTTAGACGTTTTTTAGAGACTTTTAGACATTTTTAGTCTTTTAAAATATGCCTGCAAAGTTTTGACTTTCTGAATCAGAACTGTTGTGGAGTGTGTGTAAAAAAATTAAGATTATGATGATTGCATGTTGTAATTTTGTGGTTAAATAAGCAGAGAAAGAAGTTAATTTTAAGTTCTATCCTCTTACTCACCCGGCGAGGGTATTTACATTTAATTTTATGTTTATTTATCTACAGAAATGTATGCTGTGTTGAAGTATTTTCACTTTTTTTTTGCTGGGATCATCAAACCATAATCTTACTGCTCTACTGCTTAACAAAACCACACACTTTAATTTTAAATAATAAATATAATAAATAAGTCAAATTAATGTTTCATTAAATTTTTTTAAACCTATTCCTAATCAAACACACCTGAATGAACTCATCAGAACATTAGAAGAGACTCCAAAACCTGAAATGAATGGGTCAGATAAGGGAGACATCCAAAATATGTACTGTTGGTGTGCCTCCAGGAGCATGGGTTGGGAAACAGTGGTCTACAGAACAAACCATCATTATAAAATGACTTGCCTAATTACCCTAACTTGCTTAATCTAGTCAAGCCTTTAAATGTCACTTTAAGATGAATACTAGCATCTTGAAAACTATCAAGTAAAATATTATTTAATGTCATCATGGCAAAGATAAAAGAAATCAGTTATTAGAAATTAGTTATTAAAACTATTATGTTTAGAAATGTGTTGAAAAAAAATCTTATTTCCATTAAACAGAAATTGGGGATGAAAATATACAGGAGGGCTAATAATTCTGACTTCAACTGTATGAGTATGTATGTGTATGTGGATGTGTTTGCCTTAAAGTTGACATGATCTGACGGCTTTAGCTGCATCAGCGTTGATTCCCGCAGCCATCACGTCTTAAAAAACCTGTCTCAAAGCATTGGTTTTGGAGATGCTGCGTCGCTGTCTGCCCTCTTTCTGAACTCACCTGAAGGCAGAAACTCCAGCTTGATCAAAAGAACATCAGATCATGCAATATTAGCTCAGCAAACCTCAGGCTAAAGACTGTTTTGTTCTCAGCTAAATGTTTGATTTTTTTTTTTTTGTCTTGAAATGGAGATAAAGCTGTGTGTTCTTTTGACTCGTAGGAGGAGATCATGCATATGAAGCTGAAGCTGGAGAGGGTGGAGAAGGAGAGAAATGAGCTGCGGTTGACCTCTGATCGCTTGGAGAGCAGAGTAAGAGATGACTGAGACTTGATTGACTTACACAAGCAAAACGCACTGCAAAAAAATGCTTCTTACTTTGGGCCCTATCATACACCCAGCGCAATATGGCACCAAATGCAGCGCACATGATTTTTTGCTATTTTCAGACCAGCGTAACTGTCATTTTCACGTTTTGCAGCCCGTTGTTTAAATAGCAAATCCATTTGCGCCACTTTGTGGACTCATGGGCGTGCTGGTCAGAAAAGGAGGTGTGTTAAGGCTCATTGTTGGCATGTTGCTATTTTGAGGCAACTGAAATAAACTGCCCCACTGACCAACTAAAAACTGGTCTAAAGTCAATGGAGCAGAGTTTTTATTATTTAAAGAGTGCATTAGTAAGGCGCCTATGAGGGTCCAAAACACGCATACACATTACTTAATACACACAGGATGTACTGCAATACACAAAGCTCTTTACATATGAAAACAATTAAATGTTAAAAAAATATTATTTTCTACATAAATATAAAAACCACTACCTCCATGCCTTCTTCACCTCTTGGGGGCTTTGGAATCCGGCTCTGTTGTAGTCTGTTTATTCATGACGATATGCATTTGTTTAATGTTATTATTATTAGTAGTAGTATATAATGTATATACTGCATATTTATATTTGCATATTATATGCATATTTATATTTGTTTTAATAAAAACTAGTTTAGATTTGTCCACCTGTCGGGTTTTGGTGACGTATGC
Source organism: Danio jaintianensis (assembly GCA_903798115.1). NCBI lineage: Eukaryota > Metazoa > Chordata > Actinopteri > Cypriniformes > Danionidae > Danio > Danio jaintianensis. The sequence continues at coordinate 5,713,466 of CAIGQV010018202.1, forward strand.
ATCACCATATAAGGCAAAGGAATAGGACGTGTGTTTGGATATAACTCAGGTTTTTTTGACCACACTTCGTTATTATTGTTCATTTATCCGTTTGCTGGAAATTAGAACTGAATTTAGAAATAGTTTTGAAACAAATCTTTGTGGTTAACAAACGAAATTATGAAAAAATATGTAGGCTAATGGATGTCTTCAGTGGAGTGCATACAACACCGTTTCCTTACTCCACGAAAGTAAAGGAGTAAAGTAAAGAGTAAAAGTAAAGTAAAGAGAAAGTAAAGAGGTCGAATGGAGGAGACTCACTCTTAATCCTCGTGCTGCAGATGGTTTGTTTAACTGTTTTCTCGCTGGTGAAGCATTCAGTTTTTCCACTTACAAAGTCCGCCATGTAAACAGCAAATGCGCCATGGAGCGACGCAGCTGTCTCTTAAAGGGAATGGGAGATGAGACTCTGATTGGTTTAATGCAGATTATGCTCAAAACACACACATAACTCATTAAGAGAATAAAGACAAGGACCTATTTAGACCGTGCACCGGCGCACAGAACAAATTTTTCCATTCTCAAAAAGTGGATTCGAATACTCCATTAGTGCTTTTGCGCCATCCACTTTAGACAAATTATAGTGTGCATGCATAAATACACTTACTATGTACTATTACTAGTACAATTTACTATGTTCTGAGAGCTGAGCAGCTTATTTAGATTTTCTCAGACATATCAAGGTAAGCATGTAAAAGTCTCTCTTACACATACTATACCCCATATAAAAGCCAGAAACTAAGATTTTTTTGCACTGCAACCGATGTTCAACAATAAAAATGACCTCAGGAAAAACCAGCAACAATCAAGAATGCATGATTATATGCTGTCACGGCTTTGCAATCAAAAAATGTCATTATAATGAAGGTCAATGGGACAAAAACAGCCACTAACATAACGAAAGGGTAGTCAATTTGCCCTGAGTGTCAAAATATAAAAGATAGAGAAAGTTGTGGCCAAATTAACACTTAAAAATCACAGCTTGCTTTAAAAAATGGGTTTAAAGGTGATATTTACTTCATAATATGAGGGTTAAATGAAGCCAATATTAGAAAAAGTAATGCATATGTGTGTTTATATAGATCACAGAGCTGACGGCAGAGCTTTCAGATGAGAGAAACACTGCAGAGTCGACATCGCAGCTGCTGGAGACAGAAACTAGCGAGAGACTACGTTTGGAGAAGGACATGAAGGATTTACAGGTACAGCATATGAAAATCATTTGTCCTGCTTCAGTCTTTAGGACAGCGAATGACAGTAACTAACTAAAATACAGATACTACTGAAGTAATTGCTATGTAATTCAATAAAACAATGTTGCTTTTCCAATGAGTTTACATGTTGGATAATAAAAAACTGTGATTCTTTAAATCGTGGTAGTTTGTCATAGATTTACTAGAAGCTGTGGTGAAAGTCAGATTTTTTAAAAGGTCCCATGAAATTAAAATTAAAATGTTTAGATGTTAGAATCAGCATTGTTAGTTTTAAGGATATCTATAAGTAAGTGCGCACCAAAGCAGTGACACAATTGGCGTTTAGAAGACATAAATCCCATATAAACATGTAAAGCTTGTAGTTTGTCACTTCCGATCAACGGAAGTCACCTCATGTCACCTCATACTTCAGTTTCTCATCAAAGCTTGACCAATCAAATGCTCTCTAGTGTCTGACATGCCCCACCCCCTTCAAGATGCTTCACATTTGATGTGCTTGAGCTCAACCACTCTCACCGGCAGAGCAGGGATAAAACAAAATGCTATTGGCTGTTTTTTTTAAAGGGGAGGAGCTAGTCTGTCTCACCCTCTCTTTCGTTTCGGTTGAGATTACGTCAAACATCGAATAAAAAATGCACATTTCAAAGCACTTCATGGGACCTTTAATGTAAGGAGGTTGTGGTTATGAGTGGGTTGCTGTAAAGCACACCTGTTCTTGTCTTTTTTTCCTGAAACTCAGGTGAAGTTTGACGCTGTGAAGAAACAGACGGAGTCCATGGAGATGGAGATCATGGAGGCCAGACTTCTCCGAGCCTCAGACCTCAACGGAGAGATGGATGATGGAGATGATGATTCTGGTAAAAGAAAAGTATCATAATCGTAATATTTTACTAGATATTTTTCAAGATACTAGTATTCAGCTTAAAGTGCAATTTAAAGGCTTAACTAAGTTAACCAAGCAAGTTAGGGTAATTAGGCAAGTCAGTGTATAACAGTGGTTTGTTCTGTAGACAATCGAAGAAAGAAAAATATTGCTTAAGGGGGCTAATAATATTGACCATAAAATGGTTTGAAAAAAATTTACAACTGCTTTTATTCTAGCTAAAATAAAACAAATAAGACTTTCTCCACAAGAAAAAATATTATAGGAAATACTGTGAAAAATTCTTTGCTCTGTTAAACATCATTTGGGAAATATTTGAAAGAGAAAAAAAAAATTCACAGGAGGGCTAATAATTTTGACTTCAACTGTACATGACAGAAATCCGAATACTTTGTTTCATTACTAGCAGACAGCTCGCTAAGTGTTAAATAACCATCACAAGGTCTGACCAAGAAGTTCGAAAATTTTTAAGCACAAACAAAGTGGCATCCCATCTAGTTCACTCAGTGCTCAAATTCACTTGTTTTCATTTACTCCTTCAAGTGGACTATATTAGTGGACTAGACTTAGAGTAGATAGTCTATAGTCTACTGTACATTTTGATAGGATCATTGCATTTTTATGAAGAAGTGTGAATGGTTTTCAGGGGTACGTATGACAGAAGGAGTGCTGCTAGTATAGTCAAAAACTTCTTAATACACTAAAAACAAGCTCAACAAAACAAACCAACTTTGGAAAACTCTGTGTATGTCAGGAGGTGAATGGAGGCTGAAATATGAACGTGCCATCAGAGACACAGAATTCACAAAGAAGAAACTCCAGCAGGAGATGGATGACAAGCTGGAGACAGAACAACAGAACAAAAGACACCTAGAGAGAAAAGTTAGTAAAGCACAACACACACACACACACACACAGACATACATATTACACACACAGGCCTTATAGTAAACTACACACAGTGAGAAATCTATCTATTCTGGCTTAGTGATGTAATGCTGTTTTTAAAAGCAGGAAAAAATATATGTTTTCTCAGAGGATCAACCTGAACATTTTACAAAACTTGACATCTTTTAATAATCTCTATTGAGAAGAATGTACTCCTTCAACCATGACCCCCTATTTACACACACACGCACACACACACACACGCACGCACACACACATTATATTTACTTTCTAATGTTTTTGTTTTCTTTCCTTCTTTGTTTTTTTATTTTCTAATGTTTTTGTTTTCTTTCCTTATTTATTTATTTATTTATTTATTTATTTTCTAATGTTTTAGTTTTCTTTTTCTTCTTTGTTTATTTATTTTCTAATGTTTTTGTTTTCTTTCCTTATTTATTTATTTATTTATTTATATTTTCTGCCTTTTTTCATCTTCGTATATTTTTTCATCTTTATTTATTTCCATAAATGTTTATTATTTATGTTCCTTTAGGTTTAAAAGAAACAAAAATACCTTTGTCACCGAATACTTGCAATGTACCTTGTTTTGACAATAATACAATTAAGAAAAGAAAAGAAATGCATCTAAATTCACACCCATGACTCTTCAAATTCTGCAGACCTTTATATACTCTGTCCTGTCTTTCTCTTTCTCTTACCCTCTCTCTCTTTCTTTCTTCATAGTTAGCAGACTTGCAGGCTGACCAGGAGGAGTCCCAGCGATCAGTCCAGCAGCTGAAGAAGAAATGCCAGCGACTGGCAGCTGAACTGCAGGACACCAAACTGCACCTGGAAAATCAAGAGGGACGCAACCATGAGCTGGAGAGAAAGCAGAGGAAGTAAGAGCCAATCACACATACACATACAAAGACACATACAGTCTGTCTTTGGTCTGCTGGCTGGTCACCTGCTGGGGTCTGATTATAGAGATTTTGGCTTGATTATTGTTTACTGTGTGGTCGTTTGGACCATTGGTTTGCGGTTTGATTGTTTAGGCGATTATTTTCAAAATAGCCGGGCTGTTTGTTGACTGTTTGGTGTTTTTGTCTATTCATTGTTTAATCATACAGTAGGCAATTTATTATAAACAATTTATTGTTTACTCTCTGGTCCCTGTCTGGTTTGTTTAACGCTTAGTTGAAGTTGTTCATTTGCTGTCTGATTATTGTCTATTATTTGACATTCAGTTGTTTATAAACCTTTGTCTTTTGGTTATCATTTAGTTGTTTGAGATTTTGTTTACGGTCTGCTTATTTGTTTGTTGATCTTTTGTTTGTTTAGTTAAAGCTGTTCGTTCGCTGTTTGATAAATATTTTTTTTAATGTGTCGTTTAAGCTGTTCGTTTACTGTGTTTGTACCCTTTTGTTTGTTGTTTAAGCTGTTGTTTACTGTCTTAACTTTGTTTTTGTTCTAAGCTGTTGGTTTTATTTTTGGCTATGTGTTTATTGTTTTGTTATTTGTTTACTGTGTGATTCTTTGGGGTATTTATTCACTATATGATTGTTATATGTTTACCATCTTATTATTTGGTTTGTTTATTGCGGAACTGTTTAATATTTTAATTACTCATGGACAGTTTTTCTTTTTCCTCTCCATTTCATCTGGATGAATTGTGCCATATGTGAGCATGGTCCACGTTTTTTTCATGAGATTAATACATCACACGAAAGCTGAAGAAATAGGCTTTCCATTGATTTATACTTCGAGAGGACAACATTTTGTTGAGATACAATTATTTGAAATCTGGAGGGTTAAAAAGTACATAGAAAATCACCTTTAAAGTTGTCCAAATGAAGTGCTCAGCAATGCACATTACAAATCTACAAATCAAAGATATATTTACAGTAGAAATTCACTTAATATTTTGATAGAACATGATCTTTACTTAATATTATAATGATTTTTGGCATAAAAGAAAACTCTATAATTTTGACCCAGACAATATATCTAGTCTGACAAATATACCTATGAAACTTTTTGTGGTCCAGGGTCACAAATGCCTGATTTTACTCTCAACAAAACCACAGCAGACCAGACCAGACCTAGAGCCTAAAACTGGAACTTTATCTCAACAAGCACAACATTCATTCATTCATTTTTCTTTGGCTTAGTCTCTATTTCAGAGGTCGCAACAGCGGAATGAACCGCCAACTATTCCGGCATATGTTTTACGCAGAGAATGCCCTTCCAGCCGCAACCCAGAACTGGGAAACACCCATAAACACTCATTCACACAAACACTCATACACTATGGCCAATTTAGTTTATTCAATCCACCTATAGTGCATGTCTTTGGACTGTGGGGGAAACCGGAGCACCCAGAGGAAACCCACGCGGAGAAACACGGGGAGAACATGCAAACTCCACACAGAAATGACAACTGGTCCAACCGGTACTCGAACCAGCGACCTTCTTGCTGTGAGGCGACAGTGCTAACCACTGAGTCACTGTGCCGCCCTACAAGCACAACAATTTGAGTTGATTAATTTATTTTGAACAAAATAATGCTAAAAATAATTATATATTTCATCATAATCAATGAAACATCTTCATATGTAAATTAAAAATATATATAATAATTGATTTGAACCAGTTTGAAATGGAGTGGGATGAAGCACAGGTTTATTCTTCATAACAATTCGTCAACAACGAAATCTGTTTGTGCACAGACTTGATTTTGACGCCTGAAGAACAGAAAAAGTAAAATGAGCTCAGATTACTCAAAACTCCCTGAAAGGTCCCATGAAATTAATATAAAAATTTTTAGATGTTAGTTTCAGTCTGTTAGTTTTAAGGACATCTCTATGTTAGTGCACTCCAAAACAGTGACAAAATCTGCGTTTAGGAGATATAAATCTGATATAAACATGTAAAGCTTGCAGTTTGTCACTTCCGTCTAAATGGATCTACGTTTTTTTTCACGTCACTTCATACTTCAGTTTTTCATCAATGCTTGACCAATCAAATGCTCTCTAGTGTCTGACATGCCCCGCCCCCTTCTCATTTGCTTTTCATTTGATGCGCTTGAGCTCAACCACTCTCACCGGCAGAGCGGTGATAAAACAAAACGCTATTGGCTGTTTTATAAAAAAGGGGAAGAGCTACACTATGCCCCACCCTCTCTTCATTTTTCAGTTGAGATTACATCAAACATCGAATAAAAAAATGCACATTTCAAAGCACTTCACGGGACCTTTAAATCCAGCCATCTTCAGATAGCAGCACGCATATACATTTGTGATCTGAATATCCACAAAAAATCATAAGCAGAAGAGGAACTGTTTGCTCTTCTGCCTGAAATTCTGTTTGATTGTAGATATGAGCAGACTATCGACTATGCCTCACTGCTTGTCTATCTTCTGCATTTTCTGACAGGTTTGACGTGGACAAGAGCCAGGTTCAAGAGGAACTACAGAAAGAGAGGAACCAGCGGGAGAAACTGTCCAGAGAGAGAGATATGCTGACCAGTGAGATGTTCACAATCAAGCAGCAGTTTCAGGTGAGAATGAGCGATGATATCTTTGCCTCGTGTATTTAAAGAGCAGGTCAAATGGGTTTTCGAGACAAAAATAAATAAATAAATAAATAAAAATTGCAGTTTGTAACAAAGATGTCTGATATTTTAACGATCTAGGCACAAAGTCTAAAGCGCATGGCACAAAAGGGCATGTCCGAATCCACTTTTGCTATTTTAAGGACGGAAAAATACAGTTTGCGTCGCGGCGCATGGTCTAACAGGGTTGTGCTTATTCTCTTAATGAGTTATGGCTGTGTTTTGAGCATAACCTGCATTAAACCAATCAGAGTCTCATCACCCATTCCCTTCGAGAGTCTATGGCGGTCGCGCCATGGCACATTTGCTATTTACATGGCGGACTTTGTAAGTGGAAAAACTGAATGCTACTTTCTCTTTACTTTACTTTTACTCTTTACTTTACTCCTTTACTTTCGTGGATAAGGAAACGGTGTTGTATGCACTCCACTGAAGACATCCATTAGCCAGCATATTTAATTTCGTTTGTTAAGCGCAAAGATTTGTTTTAAAATTATTTCTAAATTCAGTTCTAATTTCCAGCAAACGAATAAATGAGTTATATCCAAACACACGTCCTGTTCTTATGCCCCATATGGTGATGCATACGTCTCCAAAACCCGACAGGTGGACAAATCTAAACTTGTTTTTAAACAAATTATTAAAACAAATATAAATATGCATATAATAAATAATACTGCTAATAATAATAACATTATAATAAAAATATAATCATGCATAAACTGAAAAAAGCCCCCCAAGATGAAGAAGGCATGGAGGCAATGTTTTTTATATCTATGTAGTAAATAATAATTTTTGTAACATTTTAATCCTTAATTTTTTTATATGTAAAGATATTTGTGTATTGCTGTACATGCTGTGTGTATTAAGCTTTTGGACCTGCATAGGCGCATAACTAACGCGCTCTGCGCTGGACTTTAAACCAGCTTTTACTTGGTCAATGGCGCAGTCTATTTCAGTTCCTCAAAATAGCAACGCGCCAACAATGCGCCTTAACACACCTCCTTTATTTTGTTTTAAATTGTCTTAAAGCTCTGGATAAAAGCATTAGCTAATGGAAAACCTGTCATTTTGAAATCAGGAGAAGGACACAGAGCTGTGTACGGTCAGTCTGAAGGTTGAACAGCTGGAATCAGAGCTCCAGGATCTTTCCTCGCAGGAGTCAAAAGACGAAGCTTCGCTCGCAAAGGTCAAGAAGCAGCTGCGTGACCTGGAGGCAAAGGTCAAAGATCAGGAGGAGGAGCTTGATGAACAGGCTGGAAGCATTCAGATGCTGGAACAGGTATGAGCTAAAAAAAAAAAAGACAATTATCATTTTACCGCAACAAAAAACAACAAAACAGAGGGGTCTTGATCCTCCTGATGGGGTTTATCGTGACACCAATCAGTTTGTATGTACACTGTATTAAAAAAACATAAAATTGTGAGTAACACAAATGGCAGCTGTGGTTGCCAGAATATTACAGTTAAAAATATGGAAGAAGCTGTAAAATGAATTTCCAAATTTCCGTTTTTCATTAATTTATTGTGTTAATACACCATTGTTTTGAGGTACTAGCATATACACATTTGTAGAAGTGTGAAGTGAAAGTCTTTTTTTTCCTGGCAAACAGCTTTTTCACAAACAGAGAAATAGAAGATGTTCAGTGTCATTTACATGAAACTTAAGTAACGCAATAAACGTTACTTATCAAAATTTGACGTAACATAACTTGTAACTTGTACATAACCGATAAGAGAAAAAACTAAAAAAGAACTACAATAATGTCAACAAAGACATATACAGTTAAGTGTCATGTATAGGGAACTCTGGGAAAGCCCATTTACGGTTATTCACCGTATATATTAAGAAATCTTACTATTAAGCAGATTTTTACTGTAGCACTTTTGCAGTTTTTTTTAACAGTTAAAATCACAGCCATTTTTTTACTGTCTACATTATCCTGCTTATAGTAAGGCTATTTTACATGTAAGTAAATAATTAGATGCTAAACATTGATTTGAGCCAAAATATTTTATTAGCAAACAGTCCAGTCATCTGAGAAGAAAACAGTTGTTCAAACTAGACAAAAAAAAATTTATTTACTTGATTTTATCATTTTATTTCAAGCACCAAAACTATTTTAGCTTTATTGGTTGTTTTTTAGTTTTAGTTAACTATAAGAAGCCTGCAGATAATAATACCAAAATGTATGTGTGTGTGTGTGTGTGTGTGTGTGTGTGTCTGAATTAGGCCAAGCTCCGTTTGGAAATGGAGATGGAGAGATTGAGACAAACACACTCTAAAGAGCTGGACAGTAAAGACGAGGATGTGGAGGAGATCCGACTGTCCTCCAGTAAAAAGGTGAACAAATTGAATATGAATATGGATAAGGGTTGTTGACATCAGGTTGCATTTTCACTGTCGCACATGACAAAAATGAACAAAAATAGTATTGACATCATTTAAAATGCAGTAAATGGTTAAAAATGTCTTTGTCCTTCATGGATCTCTTGTTATAAAAGCTGCTGTGTTATTACATTTTTTGAGCCAAATCTCAAAACTGTCCTGTGGTGTGACCGGCTCTTATGAATGAAAAAGAAAGTCATAAAATCATTAATAAACACCTCAGGCCCAATTTTACAAGTGCCTATTTTAGTAAATGGCAATCTCTTTTTTTTTTCTAAAAACATAGGATACATTTTGTCAATGAAAACCATAGCTGCATGTGAAATCAAATACTTCCCTACTATATAGTACGTAGTCAAGTAGTATGTAGTCAAGTAGTATGTACAAATTCATAGTATTCAAATAACAGTAGGCGAGAAGTACCCGGATGTGCTACTACTTCTGGCGAGATTCTGTAGTGCGCATCCAATTGAAGCTATGCTATCCCGTGATGCCATGCGAGAGAATTGATTTGCTGACTTTATTCAATTTAAATCTGGAGAAAACAGAGTGACTAGGGGTGCAACTAGAGCTGATTGCATTATTCCACTTAGAAAAACTTCTTTTGGTCAAGCATGTTTTTTTTCTTTTAGAGCATCGCATCAGTGGAATTTGATGCCACAATCTGTTAGAGAATGTGTATCATTTAATTCATTTAAGTATCATTTTAAGAAATGGCTTCTTGATAAGCAACATTGCGAACACTAGGCTTTTTGCTATTAGTGTTGTGGTTGTGTTTTGTTGTCCATTTGAGTTTTGTTTTTAGTTTGAATTTGTATTTTTATTGGTATAGGCCTTTAACATTTGGCAAAGGGACTACCAATGAAAACTAGTCTTTGGGCTAATTTGGGTACATTTACGTTCTTGAGGACTGTTGATTAATGTACACTGTCCCTTGTTGTGAAATAAAGTAAATCAATTCAATTCAATTCATGAATGGGAGTGAAGCAATGGAACTGATGTGGTATAGTATGGTATAGTATAGTATAGTATAGTATAGTATAGTATAGTATAGTATAGTAGGTCATGTGATAATGACAAATGGTGGATGTTGTTCCATTCATACTACTCACATTCACACTATATGGAGCGTTTTCTAATGGTAGAACTTTTCGTTAGTCATGTACTAAATTCTACTTTGATTACCTATTCGTGGCTATTTTAGACATAGAAAGTCACCTGGTGTGAAACCATATGCTAATTTTAAATTGGGCAATTCCACTGATAACTTTAATTAGATGAAGGACCCCATTCAAGATCATGTGACTGAAGCCCCCTGTGAAGCCCATGATGTGCACTTGATAATTTTGTCTCTTTTTTTGGAACCACTATAATATTAAGTTTACATTTAAAATACATTTATTGTGAATGTCCACAACAAGTCATGGGGAAAAAATATGATTGATAATTTCATATAAAATACATAGGTTTTTTTCTCTTGTATGTGTTTTGGTTTGGTTTATTACCAATAAATTTATTATCAATTTATATGACGTTATGTATTGTATTTATTTATTCTGTATTGTTCTGCTTTTATGTTAATGCTCTGTATTTGAAATTCATTTGCAGAAAAATCTATAAATCAATAATCAATAAAAATTTCAAATCATAAAAAAAATATATTAATAGATGAAATAGATATTATATAATATTATAGATATAATAGATATTAATAGATGAAATAGATATTATATAATATTATAGATATAGATATAATAGATATTAAAAGATAAAACAAATAAAAATTAAGAAAATTGTACAACGATGAAGACAAATCACTCTCACAATATTTGTGTATTTTTAAAATGGGTTTTACGTATTTAAAGGGCACCTATGATGAAAATCATCTTTTTTAAGCTGTTTGGACAGAACTGTGTGTAGGTATAGTGTGTCGACAGTCATATTGGGGTGATATAAAGACAATAAGTCTCTTTTTTTTTTATTTCCTGACGTTAAAATAGCATCCAAATCCCTCCCATTTTGAGGCCGACTGCAACTTGACGTAGGAGTGCGGTTTCCCCGCCCAACGAATTGATTGACAGCTGCGTATTAACATGTCTCCGTAGTAACGCATATAATCATATCAACAAGACAGGACGTGCGCAAAGCAACCGGGAATAAAAGATCTGTTCAGTTCGCTAGGATCATCAATCATCATCAAATGTGATCAAGAGTGAGTTTTTTTCAATGCACCAAAATACATTGCCTATATTCACTGAGAAATGGATAAAAATATTCATTTTCAAAGTTTAACACGTTTTTAAAACAGTGCATGTTTGTAATGAATTACAGCGATTTACTTCAGCTTTACTTTATCACCACAGCCGCGTGTCAGTACAATTAAAAAAGAAGACGCTTCAATCCCGGGTTGTGGACGTTAAATCAGGTTTATTTTGTACATTAACATAACGGATATCCATACAGCAGTGGATATTAATGTGTATCCTGTCACATTTGCCGTGCAAAAACAGTGCAAAGCTAAACGTGCGCGTTGTCTGTGTGTGTGTGTGTCCACTGTGTGTGTGTGTGTGTGTGTGTGTTTGTGTGTGCCTGCCTGTGCGTGTGTGTGAACTTTGTAACGACATTGTGTGTGACTCGTTGCAACTTCACAACAAATACATCAAATAATCATTGGGAAAGTTCTGACTGTAATATTTCTCACAAACGTTACGTGAGATCTGCTTCCTTCATGTCTGTCTGTTATCTGAGGCAGCCGAGGGCGGAGATTGAGGCACACTGACAGGCACGTGGGAACAGTGGGCGGGGAGGACTAGCATTAAAGGCACAGTCCACCAAAACAGCTACAGAGCTAAAAATTACAAACTTCTGAAAGGTATAATAAATCATCTGATGGGTGTTTTGAGCTGAAACTTTACAGAAACATTCTGGAGACACAAAAGACTTACCTTAAATCTGGAAAAAGGGGTAAACTAGGTGCCCTTTAAGGTACAGTTAAAAACAAAACAAATAAAAAGTATAAAGTTAGTGATCCCTTATATTTTCTCAAACATCAGACTTCAAACTACATAAATACATCATGTTTTTCTAAATAAAAAAATTGTACTGTCTATTTGTTAACTACCCATAATCTAAGACATTCATAACTCCTTACATCTCTTTTTAATTTGCAGCTGAAGCAGATGGAAGTGCAGTTAGAAGAGGAATATGCTGATAAACAGAGAGTTCTGAGAGACAAGAGAGATCTGGAGTCCAAACTGATGACGGCACAAGAACAGGTACAGTACTAACAACACATCATGTGAAATACAGACGACACACACACAACACTTCCCTCCACAGTCAAACACTGCACTATTTGACAGGTTGGCCAGAAGGATGTGGAAACCGAGAAGCGGCTCAGGAAGGATCTGAAGCGCACAAAAGTTCTTCTAGCTGACGCTCAGATCATGTTGGACCACATGAAGAGTAACGTGCCCAGCAAAAGAGAGATCGCCACTCTCAAAAATAAGGTACAACAAAAATCACAATGAATATATACAGTTGAAGTCAGAATTATTAGCCCTATTGAATTATTATCCCCCCTGTATATTATTTTCAGAATTTCTGTTTAAAGGAAAAAGATTTTTCTCAACACATTTCTAAACATAATAGTTTTAATAACTCATTTCTAATAACTGATTTCTTTCATCTTTGCCATGATGACAGTACTGGATATTTTTCAAGATACTAGTATTCAGCTTAAAGTGACATTTAAAGGCTTAACTAGGTTACATAGGCAAGTTAGGGTAATTAGGCAAGTCATTGTTTAACAGTGGTTTGTTCTGTAGACAATCGAAAAAAATATTGCTTAAGGGGGCTAATAATATTGACCTTAAAATGATTTTAAAAAATTTAAAACTGCTTTTATTCTAGCCAAAATAAAACAAATAAGACTTTCTCCAGAAGAAAAAATATTATAGGAAATACTGTAAAAAATTCCTTGCTTTGTTAAACATAATTTGGGAAATATTTGAAAAAGAAAACAAAACTCACAGGAGGGCGAATAATTTTGACTTCAACTGTATATATTTATGTACACTAATCCACACCATTATTATATACAAATTCAAATGAAATAAAAAATAAAGCAACAAAAATAAATAATAATAATATTAATATTTATAATAATAATAATTATAGTAATAAATAATAACTATTATTACTATTATTGGGTGGCGCAGTGGGTAGCACGATCGCCTCACAGCAAGAAGTTCACTGGTTTCGAGCCTCGGCTGAGTCAGTTGGCATTTCTGTGTGGAGTTTGCATGTTCTCCCCGTGTTCGTGTGGGTTTCCTCCGGGTGCTCCGGTTTCCCCCACAAGTCCAAAGACATGCGCTGTAGGTGAATTGAATAAGCTAAACTGTCTGTAGTGTATGTGTGTGAATGAGTGTGTATGGATGTTTCCCAGTGATGGGTTGCAGCTGGAAGGGCATCCGCTGCGTAAAACATATGCTGGATAGGTTGGCGGTTCATTCCGCTGTGGCGACCCCGGATTAATAAAGGGACTAAGCCGAAAAGAAAATTAATGAAAGAATTACTATTATTATTATTTATTTTTTATTGTGATTTAGTTTTTGTTTACTTCATTTGGACCTGTATATAAGAATGTTGTGGATTTGTGTACAGTTCTTAAAGCTGCGTTGTTATTGTACGCCTAGTTGATGGGGAAAAATGAAAAACAATGAATGTGCCTTAGTGGATTGATAGATGGTTGATGTGTTTTTGTGTTCTGTGTGGTTTAGTTGGAGGAGTCAGAGTTTGCCTGCGCAGCTGCAGTTAAAGCACGAAAGTCCATGGAGCTGGAAATCGAAGACCTTCATATCCAGATGGACGACATCTCCAAAGCCAAGATGTCTGTGAGTCGAATTCTGCTCTATTTTGAAACAGTTTAAGCACAATTTACACAAAAACTCCTGTTATAATTGCTGAAGCTGTAAAATACATCTCTTACCTGCATCAAGCAGGAATTTGCAAGCGTTCAGAATTCAGTCAGTAAACGCACACACTCAAAACCCAACTGTGACTAAACTAAAGGCCTCTGATTGGATATTGAATTCATAAAATCAATAGAAATATGTGTAATTGCAGGGTATATGCAGGAATCCTAAAGGTAATTTCAATACCTTTTTAAGACTTTTTAAAGACCTTCTCAGAATATTTTAAGACCTCATCGCCACTTCAAGTTCTAATCAGTATCAAACCTTTAACTTAATAAACAGTTGTTAATAAACAGTTGTAGTTAAATAAATCAATGGAGCACAACTATGCAACAGAACTCAGATAAGCTCAGAAGAAACAAAGCTTGAAAGAATAAATTACACGGTTGTTTTCAGCGACAGGCTTCAGCCACTGTTTAAACTCGTCTTTCTCCAACCAGGAGTACGTAAACTTAAATTTTTCTGTCTGTTTTGATCTATGGTTTTGCTACATGTGGAGAGCGTCACATCACCTTCCCGCGTTTGTCGCAAATTACGTAACATTGCCGTTGTCAATATTAGGAGGAAAATATATATTTTTATGCTATATTTATGCTTTTTTGGAGTCAAACACTTTGGACAACGCTTGAACAAAATTGAAGACCTCGTAAAAACGCGAAGAAGACTTTAATACTTTTAAAGGGCCCTAATTTTCTCATAATTGATTTATCAACTTTTAATACTTTTAAGACCCCGCAGACACCCTGAATCGGTCAAAAGGCTGAGAGCGTCAAAAAATGTGTAGGGCTCAATTTAACGATTTAAGTCTGAAGCGCAGGGTGCAAAAGCATTAAGGGCTTGTCCGAATCCACTTTCGCTATTTTAAGGACGGAAAAATACACTCTGCGCCGCGGCGCATGGACTAACAGGGTTGTGCTTATTCTCTTAATGAGTTATGGGTGTGTTTTGAGAATAAACCAATCAGAGTCTCATCTCCCATTCCCTTTAAGAGTCAGTTGCGTCGTGCCATGGCGCATTTGCTATTTACATGGTGGACTTTGTAAGTGGAAAAACTGAATGCTTCACTGGCAGAAAACAGTTAAACAGAGCATCTGCAGCACGAGGATAAAGAACGAGCCTCCTCCATTCGGCCTTTACTTTCACTTTCTCTTTCTCTCTTTCGTGGATAAGGAAACGGTGTTGTACGCACAGACATAGTTTGTTAAGCGCAAAGATTAGTTTCTAAACTATTTCTAAATTCAGTTCTAATTTCCAGCAAACGAATAAATGAGCAATATTAACGAAGTGTGGGTAAAAAACTGAGTTATATCCAAATACACATGCTATGCCCCATATGGTCCAAAACCCGACAGGTGGACAAATCTAAGCTTGTTTTTAATAAAACAAATATAAATATGCATATAATAAATACTACTACTAATAATAATAACATTATACAAAAGCAAGTTGTCATGAATAAACTAAAAAAGCCCCCCAAGGTGAAGAAGGCATGGAGGCAGTGGTTTTTATATTTTTGTAGAAAATAGTAATTTTTATAATATTTTACAAAATATATAAAACTATAATATAAAACTTTTTCATTTGTAAAGATATTTGCGTATTGCTGTACATCCTGCGTGTTTTAAGCAATGTGTAAGCGAGGTGCAAAACTAACTGGACTCTGCACTGGACTTTAGACCTGCTTTCAGCTGGTCAATTGCGCAGTCTATTTTAGTTCCTCAAAATAGCAACGCAACAACAATGCGCCTTAACACACCTCTTTTCTAGACCGGAACACCCATGAGTCCACAAAGTGGCGCAAAGGGATTTGCTATTTAAACAACGTGGCGGAAAATGGGAAAATTAAGGTTGCGCTGGTCTGAAAACAGCAACACGTCGGGGCAAGCACGTCTTGCGCCTTATTGCGCCGGGTGTATGATAGGGCCCGTAATGTTGCAAACTGACACTTTTTCACATTTCACTTCAGTCATGACAGTCGTAATAAATGTAGTTTTATTGTTTTTTTTGTCTTTTTCGTAAATGTTTTAACCCTGTTATGTAAAATAAAATATGAAAACATTTACTGTATTTCAGATTGAACTTTAGTTACAGTACTAAATACCTAAAACTAAACATTTTTTAAATAACACTAATAAAATGTCAGACAACTATTTTTTTAATAATAATTTTTAATTATATAATACAATGAAAACAGAAAATATATATATTTTTTAAACTAAAACTTCCTTTCAAAATATATATAGGAATAAAATAGCATTAGTTCACTGCATGGACTAAATTGGAGAATCATTATAGATGAGAAAGTTATCACTGTTTCCTTTTTCGTGGGGAGAAATATTGTTTTTTTAGCACAAAATTCATTTTATGAATCAAACTGAGCAGAATAAATATCTTCACTTGACTCACTCAAAATGCTTCTAGAAAAAAAAAAAACCAGGAGCTTGCTGCTCAGTCATTTTCCTGCTCAGGCTGACGGAAAAACCATTTCAAGTAAATATTCCAGAGAGACCAATGTCTAAACCTCCAGAGTCAGATAAAGGATCCCTGAATCATGGTATCCTAACCAAGCATGACGCGATAAAGCACTAAATCCTGTCTCTTCCATGTTAATCTGAGCTTTTTAACCGACTGTGACAGCCGAAAACAACTTCTGACAGCTGCTTGATATTTATTCCTGCAGCTTCATGTTATCTGGCCCCGCCCATAGTGAAATCTCATTGGTCTGCATCCAGCTCGGCATAGCATTTTAAACATCAAATATGTTCTGATTGGCTGTGATTGTCACTTCCCTGAGATCAAATGAAAACAGGCTTGCTCTTCTTGACCATTTTTACATTCGACAACAAGCGTCCTCTATTTTTATGGTGGCCAAGAGAGCTCAATGTGCTGCAACTTAAGAAAACATATGCAAATAGAAAAAACACCAGCAAATTAAGAAAACATCATTGATTTGATAGCACATGTGTTGCAAAACCACACAATGCAATTGAAAATAGAAAATGCACTGCAAATCCTTATAACACATGCACATTTTGAGCTAAAAAAACAAACAAGTTGATTGAAATTTGCAT
This sequence comes from Danio jaintianensis, assembly GCA_903798115.1. Classification (NCBI taxonomy): domain Eukaryota; kingdom Metazoa; phylum Chordata; class Actinopteri; order Cypriniformes; family Danionidae; genus Danio; species Danio jaintianensis. The sequence continues at coordinate 5,730,539 of CAIGQV010018202.1, forward strand.
TTGCAGTTGTATTTGTATTGTTTTCCTTTCCATCATTAGTCTATAAAAAGAGTGTGAATAATTGTTTAAATATTATTATTATCGGGCGTCATGGTGGCGCAGTGGGTAGCACAATCGCCTCACAGCAAGAAGGTCGCTGGTTTGAGCCCCGGCTGGGTCAGTTGGCATTTCTGTGTGGAGTTTCTCGCTTGCTCCGGTTTCCCCCACAAGTCCAAAGACATGCGCTATAGGTAAATTGGGTAGGCTAAATTGTCCATAGTGTATGTGTCTGAATGGGAGTGTATGGGTTTTTCCCAGTGATGGGTTGCAGCTGGAAGGGCATCCGCTGCGTAAAACATGTGCTGGACAAGTTGGCGGTTCATTCTGCTGTGGCGACCCCAGATTAATAAAGGGACTAAGCCGAAAAGAAAATGAATGAATTATTATTATCTGCATTTTTTTATATTATTCTTATACAGATTTTGAGCTAAAAAAACAACAAACAAGTTGACTGAAGTTGGCACGTTGTATTTGTATTGTTTTCCTTTCCATCATTAGTCTATAAAAGAGCCTGAATAATTTTTTAAATATTATTATTATCTGTAATTGATTTTGACCTAACAATTAATGAAGCATTGCAAATTTATGTTCATTATTCTTAAAATAATATATATATTTGAGGATATCATGTTAATTTAGCTATCTTTTATAATAACGTTTCACAGTTAATCGTCAGTTTATTTAGACTAATAATATGCTAAAGACAAAGAAATTGTGTAATCAAATAAGCAAAAAACTTCAGGTCACCTACAAACTTCACTGACCAATAGTCCCTGCACAATAAGCTACTCCCAGCCGGGTCCGTAACTTTTTTCAGTTCATACCCTTGAAACATTTCTGTTGAGGTCTGTGCTATTTACATGTGTCGATTTGCAGCATGTTTCTTAATGTGCATGTGTTGTGAGGATTTACAGTGCATTTTCTATTTGTGTTTGCGTTGTGAGGATTTGCAATACGTGTGCTGTCAAACCGATTTCTTAATTTGCTGGTGTTATTTCTATTTGTATGTGTTTCTTTAATTTGCAGCGCTTTGAGCTCTCTCGGCCACCATACATTTAGGACTATATGTTACTCAGAATCTAGTGGATCAGTTGGGAGTGTGCATTTGATTTATTTATTTATCAGGAAGAGGAGAGGATGTCAAATAGTAGAGTTCAAGGGTATAATCTTCTTGTCACTGCTTCAGGTAGAAATATGCAACTACTGTGTGTAATGACAGTGTTTTAGTCCCACTCTGGCTCTTACTCTAGTGGCAGAAACGAAGCTGTTAAAGCACTGCAGTGCTGCTACAAGCCTGTATTTTGGGAAGTGTCCTGTTGTTTTATAACATTTTTATTGGTCATCCTGTTCTGAAGGGGTTAAGGAGAGCAACGAAAATCAACACAAATAAAAAAAGTGCAACCATTAGATATCTTAGGGATAAAGTACATTCCAGAGGTTGTTATCGCAGAATAAAGCCTGACAGGTTTATCGGCAGCCCGACATGAAGCGGAGCACTGTTGTCTATAAGACTGAAGAGCTTTATTCTGTAAAAACAACCATCCGGGATGTACCTTATCCTGCTTATTACACAGCTACTTGCCACAAAACATAAAAATTAGACACAAAACATTGTTCTTAGGCATAATGGTTCATTAATTTTTTTATTAAAAGCAAAGCGAACAGAAATGAAAACAGCTGCTGGAGTATACACTAATCTATTCATCATTCAGTCACAAAATGGCACCAAACAGTCAAAAACACAAAGCTGACAGAAATGAAAACAGCTGCTGGAGTATACACTAACCTGCAAATTATTTAGTCACAAGATGGCGCCAAACAGTCAAAATTGCAAAGCGGACAGAAACGAAAACAGCTGATGGAGTATACACTAACCTGCGCATTATTCAGTCACAAGATGGTGCCAAACAGTCAAAATGCAAAGCTGACAGAAACGAAACTGACTGAATAAAGTATACACTAACCTACATATTTTTCAGTCACAAGATGGCGCCAAACAGTCCAAAACCTTATTGGGTTATATGAATGTGGATGTAAGTATATGGATGTGAACGTATTCACTGGTGGTCAAGGTGATTTGAAGTTCCCGGTTGAGCGTGCGTTATTTAGCGGTCGTTATCTCAGAATAACATACCTTGGAATGTCACGACTGACGAGTCACGAGTATTCCAGAGAGCCATGTGATAAAGCTAAAAAAATAAGTTTTAAAAGACTGAAAGAACATTTATTTTGTCATTGATGTCGTTAAAGACTGTTTGTCCCATCTTTGCAGTATTTTGGTACATTTTGTCACATCATAAGTGAATGGTATAATGGTACAAGCTAGTACAGTATAAGCTGAAATCAGCCTGATGCCAAGATGGCCAGGTTGCAGGAGGTTTCGTCATCCTGGAAACATGTCAGAAAGTAGCTCACTCAAGCGGTCTGTTGTGTCTCCTTCAGCTGGAGGAGCAGCTCAGTCGTCTGCAGAGAGAGAAGAATGACCTGCAGTCTCGCTTCGAGGAGGATCAGGAGGACATGAACGAACTCATGAAGAAACACAAAGCTGCAGTGGCTCAGGTCAATTCACTCACTGTTCACTGATTCAGTCAAAATTAAGTCAAAATTATTCGCCCTTGTGAATTTGTTTTTCTTTTTCAAATATTTCCCGAATTATGTTAAGCAGAGCAAGGAATTTTTCACAGTATTTCTTATAATATTTTTTTATGCTGGAGAAAGTCTTATTTGTTTTATTTTGCTAATAATTCAGGAGGGCTAATAATTCTGACTTCAACTGTATATAAAATGTTACTTACTGTGCTTACTGTGTTCCCCCTAAAACTATGACACTTCTGAATGTTCAGATAGAGATAAAAAAATAAATCCATATAAATCGAGTGGCTTAATCCAAGTCTTCTGAAGAAACATAATTTAAAGTTGTGAAGATGAATGACGACAAGAGCGTCAATTAATTAAATATTTTTTTGGATGAATTGGTCTAAAGTCACAGTAAATAAATGTAAAGTTGAAAAAATATTTCTATTTTAAATCAATTCTGCTTGTTTGAACATTAATTAAGAAGCAAGAATATCTGTTTTCAACTCACTATTAAAAGACGTAAGGGTTAAAAAGATAATTCATCAAATAAATGAAGGGTTAAAAAGAATTTTGATCAAATAAATGAAGTCTTGGTGAATGGAAAAGACTTTAAAAAGCGAATAATTTAAAAAATATATTTTTAATCGATAAATAACATTACATTTGCCTTTAAAAAAATACATTTGACCTTTTTTACATCTATTGCAATGTCTCTTTGCAGGCTAAATTTGTTTTGTACGTTGCCATTTTTCTGTTTTTGGTCATTTTCACGCTTTATTAATAATTTTAATAATTAATTTTATTAATAAATGAATAATAATATATATATGTTACGTCTCTGTTTGTGTGTTTAGTCTACGAGAGATCTGGCACAGATCAGTGACCTGCAGACTCAGGTGGAGGAGGCCATGAAGGAAAAACAAGAGATCCAGGACAAGGTACCAAAAAAATTGCACTACACTGCTGAAAAATACAGCTCTAACTAGAATTAACCATCCTAGAAAAACATGGCATTCATGCTGGTTTTTGCTGGAGTTTTTTAGTGAGTTACATTAACCTTTGTGTGCTATTGGAGATGTTTTCATCCACTCTGAGGTGATTTTGAGTTTTAATTTGACCACAACTTTCTTTGTGTTTCAGCAAATGGAATGATTTTTGGTGACAAATCTTACTTTGACATATATTTTGGGAAAATGCTTTGAAATTTGTCAAAAACTCAACAATACACTCTTTCGTTATGTTGGTGGCTGTTTTTGCCCCATTGACTTCCATTATAATGACATCTTTTGCCATGACAGCACATAATCATGCACTCTTGATTGTTGGTGGTTTTACCTGTTGGGAAGAGGTCAAATGTGTTTTTGTTACTGTTGATCATCAGTTGGCAGCATAGACCCTTTAGATAGGCCTGTGCAAAAACGTTTCTGGCTTTTATATGGATTTCTATGGAGTATAACAGCAGAATATAGTGTGTGTGCATGAATACACTTACTATGTTTACTATGTAACTATGCTAATTTTCAGACATATCAAGATAAGTCTCTCTCTCACACAAACACACGATACTACATATAGAAGGCAGAAACTAAGCTTTTTTTGCACTGCAACTGATGATCAAAAGTAAAAATTAAACATTCCCAACAGTGAAAACCACCCACAATCAAGAATGCATGATTGTATGGTGTCATAGCTTTGCAATCAAAAAATGTCATTATAATGGAAGTCAATGGGGCAAAAACAGCCACCAACATAACGAAAGGGTAGTCAATTTGAACAGTACACAAGGGATAAAAATCCTCCCCTATTCCATCATTCACCATATAGAGGATTTGTAGATGGTTTGGACTCATGCAGTGAGAGCATCAGATGACCTCGTGTGTGTTTATTCTTTTGGGTTTCAGCTTCACTCTCTGCAGTCGCAGCTTGAATTTCAGGAACAGTCTATGGTGGAGAAATCACTGGTCAGCCGCCAGGAAGCCAAAATCCGTGAACTGGAGACCAAACTGGAATATGAGCGGACCCAGACCAAACGCCTGGAGGTGAGGCATAAAATGAACACTAGCCAAGCATGAACATTGCCACTGGCTATTATATGCAGCTGTTCAGCATATTGTTCTGTTGTGTTCATTAAAGGGTTAGTTCACCCAAAAATGAAAGTATTGTTATTTCTCGCCCTTATGTTGTTCCAATCATTCGTTGGGTCTTTGGAACACAAATGTAAGATATTTTACATGAAATCTTTGAGTTGCCTCATCCTCCATAAACAGCAATGATCCTGACTTATTTAAAGTCAAGACAATCACAAATAAACAATCCTCCAAACATACCATATCTCTTCAGTGGAATATTATCAAGCTATGAGAATCCTTTTGTGCACACATATAACAAAAATGGTCACACTATACAATAAGGTTTCATTAGTTAATGTATTTACTAACATGAACTGATAATGGACAATACCTGTAGAGCATTTATTAATAATCCTAATTTAATTATTATAATAGTACATAATTGTACTATTACTGTGTAACCGGTATGCACCGGACCGAATCAGCATATGAATTTCTGTGCCTAATTTCGATGCCACTGGTGCTACGACAAGGACGTAAGAAGCATCAAGGGGTACATTAAAGGCACACATAGGTACGCATTGTGTCACACCATCTCTAAACATTTAATACTAAACAACTTTGAGGGATACGGACACCGTTGTTGATGTTAGGTGTTTGGTCTTGTTGCTTAGCGACGTATAGAAGGCGTGCAGTAGGGTGCATCCGGTGAGTGACTCTCTTCAGATTCATCAACACGCATGATCGCGTTCATCAAATTTGCTTAAACTAAGCGTTCTAAAGTATGGCTATATTTTACAAGTAATGATTCTGACACAGCAACGTGCAGCAGATGCTTTACAAAAGTTGCGTGTAAGGGGGGAAACACCTCAAACTAAATGAAACATTTGAGGGCGCATGGAATCAACTTAGAGGCAGAGGAATGCACTGTCTTTGACAGCTTGTGACATCATCTGGCACTTTCACTGACTACATTTACATTTTACTCTGATTTTAATATGATTAAGACAATACTCTTTTTTTTTTTTTTTTTTTTGATTACCTTAAAAGTCCACAGACACCCGCATCGCGAAATGCTGAAGCTTTTTCTATCCATTCGGCGTGCGGTATCAAATTCCATTAAAACAACACTCTTCCACCAGTCCTTACTTAATACTCGCATCAAATACCTCCGTTTGTCATGGGGGCATGAATGAAATGTTGCTGAGTGAAAGTGAAACTGCCGAACTGCAGTTAAAGTCGAAAAATTTAAAATGAAACACCAGAGGTTCCCTGATTTTGATGACAGCCTTTCCACAGGTTAGTAGTAAGCAAATGTAATGTTAATTGCATAATGCAAATCTTAAATTCATGCTAACAAACAAATGATCAAAATAAATATTAATGCAATTCAATTCAAATATATAAAATATGAGTTGATGTATACTTTAAACTTTAATTATATTAATTAAAATGATTAAAATATATATATTTTGTCAAATAAAAAGTTTTTCATCCACCATAATTTTGTGGCTCAAAAGTATCGGTTCAGGCACCGTTTTGGCACCGGTATGGTTTTAAAAGTATCGATTTAGCACCGGTATCGGTAATAATACCCAAACGATACCCAACCCTGCTAACATTAGTTAATGCACTGTTGAGTTAACATGAACTAACAATAAACAACTTATTTCCATTAACTAACGTTAACAAAGATGAATAAATGCTGTAATAAATGTATTGTTCATTGTTTGTTCATGTTAGCAAATACATTAACTAACCTTTACTAATAGAAACTAGGAAAGTGTTAATACAAAAATAAAAACTTTTTTCTACAGTTATTTCTCCTCAGTGTCAGTATATTGTGCACATTCAAGGGCACTGTACACTAATTTATACCCCCAGATGCCTGCATGTGACAAAGCTCTCATGAACACACACCCTATACTGACACTGAGTAGAAAAATTTTATAAAGTTATTATTTTTATTTTATGTGTGCACAAAGGTATTATCGTAGCTTCATAATACAGCGGTCCCTATTTAATCGCGGGAGTTACGTTCTAAAAATAGCCCGCAATAGGTGAAATCTGCGATGTAGTCCACTTCATTTTTTACAATTATTATAGATGTTTTAAGGCTGTAAAATCCCTCACTACACACTTTATGCACTTTTCTAAGCCTATCATTAACATTTTCACACTTTTCTCTCTTGTTTAAACACTAAACACTTGTTTTTACCTTCCTTTAGCATGTCCAGAAGTCCAGCTTTTTGTGCAATGGTTAGCATCTTCCTTTGCCTTTTGTGTGCTATACTGCAAGTGCATGCCGCAGGTGCCTTTGACGGTGCAGAACGTTTCGTCGACATTGTGGGAAGAAAACTTGCAAACATACAGTACAGCACTTCAGAGTCACATTGCTAGCAATCGAAGATTTATGTCAATTTGGCAAGATGAACACATTCTGTACTGTACAGGAGACACGGCACGGAGGAGATTGATTGACAGTGGTCTACAGCCAATCAGGACGCAGAACACAATGCACTGGTGAACCGTGTTATGGCAGGGACCACTGTATTCCGATTAAACCCCTGAAGACAGTGTGTGGAGGATGTATTTTGCTATTTTTCTGGACTTTGGATAAGATAAGGATGAGGGAGCTCTTGGATGTCATCCAAAATACCTTAATTCATGTTAAAAAAATGGTTTCAAGCGACGTGATGACGTAATTAATAATAAAATGTTCATTTTTGCATAATCTAAACTTTTAAAGAAAATAATCTATTTCGCAGATAGATTTCAGATAGAGATATACATACATGCAAATAAGTATGATTATGTACAGTCGACCACAGAAAAAGCTGCTAATATAGCATCTATGTGTACATATCTATGGCTAAAACAACGCTATCAGTGGCCACAAATTTTGTTATAAACAGTAATCTGTGGCTTTTCCGTCTGTCCAGTCTCTTGTAACCCGGCTGAAGGAGAACCTGGAGAAGATGACGGAAGAACGAGACCAGCGTGTGGGCTGCGAAAACCGGGAGAAAGATCAGAACAAGCGATTGCAGAGGCAGATCCGGGATATAAAGGAGGAGATGACTGAACTGTCTAAGAAAGAAGCAGAAGCCAGTCGCAAAAAACATGAGCTGGTGAGTTTGAGAGGGCCACCCCTGTTTTTGCTGTAACATCTATAATGAAGAGAAATTTCCACTATATTGTTTACATTTGATGAAAATTTATATAGTTCTTGTGTAGTAGCCATATCCAGTTCTAGTAAGGTAATGTAGAAAAACTGTGGTCATTTTCCATAAGTTTGATTGATCGGACCTTTAACAGGAGATGGATATCGAAAGTCTGGAAGCAGCCAATCAGAGCTTACAGGCGGATCTGAAGTTGGCCTTTAAGAGAATTGGAGACCTTCAGGCCGCTATGGAAGACGAAATGGAGACGGATGATGATGATGACCTCATCAACAGGTATGAGGTTTAGCATCCTGTCACTGTTCCCATGGCAACATCTATCTAAAGTTGATCAGGAAGAACACTGCATGCTACTATCGTTTACATAGAGTATTGTCTTAACTCTTTTGCTTTTCATTTTTCCTGCCAGATTTTTGTTTTTAAATCAATCCGCTGTTTCTTTCTTTCTCCTTTCTTCTTTATTTTTGTATTTATTTTATTTTTGGCAGTTTGCAAGACATGGTGACAAAGTATCAGAAAAGAAAGAACAAAACGTGAGAACACTAAATGGTCTTTGTTGTTGGTTGAGTTTGTCATTTTGTTCATTGTAAGACCATGTGAAAATGAATTTGATAATACAGCAGCATTTTTCTGTTGTCATCATAAGCATGTGCTGTGTGTTTAACATCATCATTGTGTGTCGTTCATCTGATTTTACATTAACACCAGCCATTAACATCATTAGAAACATTTATACATCATTGTTTTCATTGAGAACATGAAAATATCAAATCCAAAAAAATGCTAATTCAATAGGATTTTTGTGGTTATGCTCAGTTCTAAAATATTCAATCAGCTATAAATTACTCTCTGTGAGTGCAATAGTTATGAAATGATTTTAAAACATTTACAATTGTAAAGTTGATAATGGAAATGTCAGAAAAGTCAGAGAAACTTGTATCCTCTCAAAAGAGTTGGAAATTTTGTACTTGTGTTGTGAATCTTGTAGACATTATCTAAGCTGTCATAAAAACAACAAATGAGAAATCGTGACTTTCATATACTCGTGTTCATGTTTCATGTTACTCTCCGTGTAAACAGGGTGAAACGAGTGCATCGATGACCAATCTGGCCAATCACAGATGTTTCTGTTTAGCGCTAAAACACCATATCCAGTTAGCCAATAATTTGCTTTCTCATCTGCTGTAGCTTGTCACTACATCTGACCCCACGTGGGGTCAAGTCAGCTGCCTGATCCAAAATATGTAGCATGCTAGATATTGAATTTTGTATGTGAGATGTGTTTTTCATAAGTTCATAAGCAGGGTGCGAATTACAGGGGTGTTTTGGGGGGGTCTGAACCCGGTAATTAATGCTTGATCCCCCCTGAAGGACATCAAAACAAGATGTATTGGGGGGGGGGTCTGCCCTTTAATAGTTAATAGTTTCCTCTGATCTGTATCTTGAATAATATTAATAATTAAAATGATAGACAACTTAAATATACTTTTGACCACCCATATAATGGTTCATACCATTGTGAATGCATGTTTGCACCAAAAAATATTAATTCATCCGGCAAATCTAGAGCACCAACAGACAGCATAAGTGTTCACAAAACATGTTTCTTGTAAAATATGCATTTGTACTGTAGGTGTCCGTAAAACTAGGTACATAGTTTGTATTTTATTATACTTTTGCTCGCACATGGAAGTTAAACAGTACAATAAAAAATATGTGCAGTCATGGTCATCCATTAGTAGGTGCAGGAATGCAAACTGTTTATTTAATATCACAAATGTCACTCAATATCCCTCAAAACACTGAAAACATTATAACAAGTTTGATCAATAAACCAGATGTTTTGAATTGAATTAAATATATAAATTTGGTTCACTGAGGGCTGCACGGTGGCGCAGTGAGTAGCACGATCGCCTCACAGCAAGAAGGTCGCTGGTTCGAGCCTCGGCTGGGTAAGTTGGCGTATCTGTGTGAAGTTTGCATGTTCTCCCCGTGTCCGCGTGGGTTTCCTTCGGGTGCTCCGGTTTCCCCCACAAGTCCAAAGACATGTGGTATAGGTGAATTGGGTAGGCTAAATTGTCCATAGTGTATGAGTGTGTATGGATGTTTCCCAGTGATGGGTTGCAGCTGGAAGGGCATCCGCTGCGTAAAACATATGCTGGATAAGTTGGCGGTTCATTCCGCTGTGGCGACCCCAGATTAATAAAGGGACTAAGCCGAAAAGAAAATGAATGAATGAATGAATGGTTCACTGAGCCATATTACCGAACATAATCGAAAAACTTGACCCCCCCAAATCGTCAATGTATAATTTGCACGCTGTTCATAAGTAAGTGAGCTCATTAACTTTCAAATCGGGCTCAAAATCTTGTATTGGCGTTAGAGTTCACACTGTCATTTAAAGATATAAAAGTGTAGTTTAAAGACACAAAATTGCACAATGCTACAGTATGTGCTGGACTGAACTCTCTCATTGTATGCGGTCTCAAGGGTTCTTGGTGAGCACCAAGTTTCGGATGGCAGCGTTTATCCTTATTTAAATAAACCAGACAACAGTGTAATCACACCAATGTTTGTTTTAATCCAACCAAACAAGCCAACACACCGTGAATCCCACTGGGCGAATTAAATTGCTATTCTGTGTGTTTTGAAAATCTAAAGGAACGCATTAAGTTTACATTTCCAGAGCGAATTCTAGTTTTACAGGCACTCTATGAATTCTTTGTGCGTTTTGCTGCTGTTTAGCACGTTATTTGCTCATCTGTGTTGTTGTGCAAGTGTAAAGTCTTGGACTCGGGAAGGGGGGAATCTGCCGCATTTGGTTGATTTGCTGTAATTGGGTGGAACTGCGATATGCAACCAATAGAAGCAGATTGTCACAGTCGATTAGCATCTGAGTGTGAGCTGAGTGTGTGCTTAATCTTTAAATTGTGTGATGATCAGTTGAAATTTCTTCAAAAGCAGCTGAAGCCTAAAACCACTGCACTGATTGTGTGTTTGTGCAATTTTTGTATTTATATTTATACTATAACAGAAAGATTTTTTTCAACACATTTCGAAACATAATAGTTTTAATAACTCATTTCTAATAACTGATTTATTTTATCTTTGCCATGATGACAGTACATAATATTTGACTAGATATTTTTCAAGATGCTAGTATTCAGCTTAAAGTGATATTAAAAGGGTTAACTAGGTTAATTACGCAAGTTAGGGTAATTGGGCAAGTCAGTGTATAACAGTGGTTTGTTCTGTAGACAATCGGAAAAAAAATTTGCTTAAGGGGGCTAATAATATTGACTATAAAATGGTTTTTAAAAAATTTAAACTGCTTTTATTCTAGCCAAAATAAAACAAATAAGACTTTCTCCAGAAGAAAAAATATTATAGGAAATAATGTGAAAAATTCCTTGCTCTGTTAAACATCATTTAGGTATTTGAAAATGAAAGAAAAATAATAATAATAAAAAATATATATATAAAATTTAAAAAAAATCACAGGACGGCTAATAATTTTGACTTCAACTGTATACATGTGCGTGTGTGTAAGCTTTTGTGTATAATTTTATAATCCCAATCTTATATATACTGTAATAGTATCTGCAAATGCTCATAACATTTGCAACTGCATCTGCACATCTCCACAGAGAGATAGCAGTAAGAGATGTGACATCAAAATATATGAAAGGTTTTTCTCTTTCTCTGCCAGTGTCAAAAATAGAGCTATTTGTTCTGGGAAGGGAGTGAAATCATTTCCTTTCTCAGATTTATTTTTATTGAAACCACTTGTTCTTGTGGCACTAACAACTGACTGAAGCATCATAACTCTTGTTTGTCTTGACCGGCCAAAAATGACCTTAATGTCAGCTGCTGTATCTAATTGAGCTTCTCTTGTTGGCAGTGGGGATGAATCTGATATGGACTCTGAGGTGGAGGACAGGGTGGATGGGGTGAAGTCATTGCTTTCAAAGAGCAAAGGATCCACCAAGACACTCTCGGATGAAGGCCCCCAGAAAACCACCAGGTCAGTGTGGAAGCTCATTAGTTTCATTTTAAAGATTGGGATTATTTTATAAGGCCTATAGAACTACAGACTAGACCATGAAGGAACTATTTTCTTTAAAGGGTTAGTTCACCTAAAATGTAGTTTCAATCTCCTAAGACAAGAACACCAGAACACAAATTAAGATAGTTTAGATGAAATCCAGAAGTCCAGAAAAGGAACCAAAAACTTTGTTCGCCAATGTTTTCTCTTCTTTGTGAGGTCATCAGGGTGGGTGTTTACTAGGTAATACGATGTATTGCCATTAGAGTCAAGAGCGCATCATGAAAGTGTCACATCCCGCTTAGGAAACGCATACTCTGATCTAAGGCGAAACACATTACCAAACAATGCGAAAAAGTTTTTACTGGTTTTTTTGGTGCAGAAAAGTGTTTTTGGAGCTTTGTATGATTACAGTTGAACCATTCAATTTGCATGGAATGTTTTGAGAATGGATTTTTTCTGGACACTGAATGTATCTGGACCATTGGACCAGCCTATGGATGATGAAAGAGCTCTCAGATTTCATCTAAAATATATTAATTTGTGTTTCGAAGATGAACGAAGGTCTCATGGGATTGGAACAACATGAGAGTGAGAAATTAATAAAGATTTTCATTTTTTGGTAAACTAACCCTTTAACTTTGAACTTCTTTTAACTTGACCGTTGCATTTTCAGAACATCATGTCATACATCAGATGCAGAAGACAACGGGAAAGTAATTTAGTGGAAAAATAAACTGTTCTGTGTGAATTACCATAGAATGTTTAATCAAAAAAAAAAATTGGAAACCTTGAGAAATATACATTTTCATGACAAGAATGATGCTTTCAATTCCTTTGCTGAGATGACTGAAAATGTAGGTTTTGTAGATAAATTACAGAATTAATTAAAATATTTAGGCACTATTGATGTGGTTTACCAGAGTACCCACCAAGATTTACATCTCCATCTAGGAGAGGTAATAAGAGGCTGAAGACAGCGCTTGATGACTCGCACCGAGAGCTGCTGCTACTGTTCTGATCCTCAGTAGTATTAGTATGGAGCTGTTACGTAACTGCCATTAGGGGTTTAATCCCTTTACGTTTATTCTTGGGGTTGGTGTAAAATATGCTCCTAAATTACCTCTCAAATCTCTTGGTTCTTTCAATTCATGTTTATCTCTGTCATGGGTATCACCCTGTTTCATTCACAGATCATCTGCAGTTCTGCTGTGCTTAACGTGTTTTCTGTCCATCTTAGACACCCCAATGCTGCTAATGCAGATGTGAAAGATGTAAAAGAAGGGAAGGAGGGAAAGGAGGGGAAAGAGGATGTTAAAAAAGATTCAAATGAGAGCCGTTCGGTGTCTGTGATGAGTTCGCTTAGCTACAGGAAACGCGCACATCAGAAGGACTGGAATGAAGGTGCAGGGGATGAAACCTCGCTCTTTAGTGCCCTACGGGAGCAGCCGGACATGCCTGACCGATTGTCACTGCGCAAAGCTAAAACCAAATCCTCCGACAAGCCTGGAGATGACCTGGATGACCGAGGTTCGGTGATCTCCCAGGCTTACTCAGAGGCTGCCATTAGGGCCAGGAAGGGCCTTGACCGTCGCTGGACCAAGAGCAGTCCGGAATTTGACAAGGAGTCCATAGTGTCCTCGATGGCCCCTAGCCGAGCTTCTACTCGGCGTGGGATTGACGAAGATGAAGATGCTCGCTCTGGGGTGAGCAGCTTCAGCTTGCGGCGTAGTACTTCTTGGATTGATGACAGCCGTAGCGATTACGGGTCAGCGAGCACCAGTCATAAGCAGCGCTCTAGAAGCCGCAGTCCCGGAAGCACTAGTGTAGGCTCTCGAATCTCCCTGGCACGCAGCACTAGACTTAGTGAATTTGGAGTTCGCTTGAATAATGATGATGTTGATGAAGATGATGATGTTGACTCAGTGAGTGTGGCTGCATACAGTCCACGTTCTCAAGGACGGAGTCTGTCTACTCCTGCCCAGATACGCACCTCTGAGAGCCCAATGGATGCCTCTGATATTAAACCTGTGAGTCACCGTAACTATCTAGACCCCGATCTGGAAAAAGCTATCAATGAAGTCCTGAGCTTCAAACCAATTAAATTTAAACGCCGCAGCTTGGAAGACTCAGATGAAGAATTGGAGGGAGGTGGTGGTGCAGGAGAGGACGAAGACAGGAAGGGCACCAAGTGTTTGCTGCAAGATAAGGATGATAAAGATCTGGGTCTTACACGTTCTGCTTTAGATTCTGGACGTTCAGGAAGTTCTATGAGTTCCTTCAGCTCCAAGAGCAGCAGGAGGAAGAACAAAAAGAAGAGCAGGTGCTCTGAATCTGACAGCTCCTCCAATGAGGGTCATTCTAGGAGGCATTCAAAACGGAAAGATAAGAGAGGATCCAGAAACTCCAGGAAGAAAGAATCCGGATCGTCCAAGTCAGAATCATCATCATCTTCGAGCTCTGCATCAACTGTTTCATACCGCAGCTCAAACAGTGTGAAGAGGACACCAAATCAGAAAGCCTCCGATGGGGATCCGGAGAGTCCTGTTGAAGAGCGCCCCCCCAGCAAAAAAGAAGTGAAGAAACAGAAGAAGAAGGTGAACAGCTTGGTCATGAAGTATCTCTACAAGCCTGACAGTGATTAAGGAGCATTAACAGGTGACCCTTGGATGAGCAAGCCTGAGGATTGATGCTCTCAAGAAGCTTCTCTCTAAATGCATGATGTGTTCTGCTTTGTTAAGCCTTAAGTGCACAACAACCTCAGATGAAACTGAATCATGTTGCTTAATAGAAAAGCATGTCTTGATATTGTCACCTGAGCATGGTTTGGAGTTTAAAACAATGACAATGACAGATTTAAAGTGTGACCACATATTAATATGCAAATGCTTACCTTGGTTCTCCAAGTAAGACATGTTCCTTGTTGGTTCTGAAACAACATGCTATCATTCAGATGTTTGCAGGATGTTACATTCTCAGCTGTAGCAGCCCAGCAGTCAGTGGGACATTAGCCATTCAAAAGGTACACTTTTGTAACTAAAGGGTACATGTTAGTAGCTAAAAGATCCATATTGGGAGCTTAAAGTTATATAGGTGACCCTGTACATTTGCATTATACTTAATATAAAAGTGAATATTCCTATTGGAATGACTGGATTTTGGATGTAAAGGTCCACAGAGCAACCTTACCTGTGACTGAGCTTGAAGGAAATTGTGAACCTATCACTATAAACCATTCGATTTTACTTTTATACTGTAGGTAGTGATTAGGGACATGTTGGGTAATTAACAGGAAAGGACAGCTAAAGGGACTAGGTAGGTACTTTTTGTTTGTTTGATAGGATGTTTTTCCAGGACAAGCTAATGTTTAAGGAAAATGCAGTAAGCCAAAATGACTGTACACAGAGCTTTAGAGATATTGCACAGATATTGAAACATTAAGTTTAACTGGGGGGCAGTTGTGACCTAATCGTTAGTAAGTTCAACTTGTAATCATAGGTTACAGGTTTGATTCCCAGTCCTGACAGGAATTGAAGATGAGGGCAATGAATGAACCGCACACTCTCTAATCTTCAACACCCAGCTGAGGTGTCCTTGCTCTTGTGTGCTCACAGGGTGTGTTTGTGTGTGTGTGTGTGTGTGTGTGTGTGTGTGTGTGTGTGTGTGTGTGTGTGTGTGTGTGTGTG
>CAIGQV010018202.1:5746143-5768684 GCA_903798115.1 Danio jaintianensis
GTGTGTGTGTGTGTGTGTGTGTGTGTGTGTGTGTGTGTGTGTGTGTGCTCTCACTGCTCACTCATAATGTGCGTGCGCTTGGTTGGTTCAAAAGCAGAAGACCAATTTCTTCACTTTAAACTGATAATTCAGCAGGATTTTATCACAAACAGTAGCTACAGTATGTTTCCATACAAAGATGCGTAAAACTAGAATATCTTAAAACATTTGAAAATAAAGCATAGTTTCCATCCAGTTAGTCAAAGGGAACTAAATCATCACTTCCTGAAAAAGTGATGCCAAATATCAAAAAGAAAAATGGAATTTGCTGCGGTAGGAGAAGCCATTGGTCTTTTTACTTATATAATAAATTATTTGCGCCATTGAAGACGAAGACAAAATGCAATAAAACTCTTTGATAGCACAGACACTCAAGACAGTTCTAGGAGGTAATAATACTGAACCACTTTGATGACGGACTTTGGCTGAGTGATTTTAGTATGACCAAAACAACATTTCAAATGATACTGTACGCAATGTGGTTCAGTTTATTCATTAATGCCGTTTCATGGCCATTTTTGCTATCACACGATCTATTAAAACAAAATCACATGACTTTTTTGATGCGCAAGATGGAATTTATCTGGTAAATGTGTTTCCGTTGTAGTCTATGCACTCTTTTTTTTTCTTATCAGATAAACTATTTGGTTTTTTTGTACGACTACTTAGTTTTGTGCACATGTTTTTAATGCACATTTTTAAAATGTATGCAAATATTGGCGTGCACATAAATTTTTTTTTAGACGATATTCCAAAATAAAAGTAGCAGGACGGAAACAGCTGGTGACATTTTTGAAACTACTACTTTGTGCATGCCATTTTGCACGTTTGACCTCTCACAAAGGACAGGTCTGCACTGAAGGTGTGATTATAACATTTCTATTAAACGTTTCTAATAACGTTTCTAATAAAAAAAAAACTCTTTTGTCTTTGTTTCCCAGCCCTCCTTTCTACAGACCACACTCGGTACAAAACGAAGAAGACAACACTGGACCAGAGAAAGACTCGACACAAACTGGAAGAACTGTCCTTGAAGACAGCAATAGTGACAGCCAACCTTCGGAAAGCGCCGCATAGATCTGATCTGTTGCTCACATGCACTGAAAAGTGCCTCGGTTTACCTCTGATTTACTCTAGTACTGACTCCCATTCACATCAGACTCATTCACATTAGTCTGCAATGGTTTTGAAGATCAATGTGTTTTAGAATATTTTCTCTGCAGCTTTGTGGCATATGTATTTATTTAGATCTCGATCCATCGACAACTCCTCCACGAAAATGAAGTGATATATTATGAAACTGAATAAGAGTCTTTATATCTAATGTATGTTTATTTTGTTTGGTTAGGCTATGTGTCTGCTTTGATGACATATATTTTGCCTTGAATTTGCTCGAGTGAACGGTTTAGCACAGCTTTTACTGTAGTTTACATTGAATGAAATAGGGCGCTTATCTCTCTTTTCTTTGTTTCTTAATGAGACTTAATGTTTCTTTTGCTTCTATTAACTAAATGGTTTTCTGAATGGCAGCATTTTAATCTTAAACTCAATATGATTAAACTGTGTATTTTCATGTGGGGTGCATTATGTTTGGGCCTTAATGACATTTATACCCCCTTAAGTTAATATAAATATTTAGCACTATATAATTTAACTCTGCCAAAATTGATTATAGATGGGAGTCTAACGTATGTGGTGTGTGTTTGGCGTGTGCATGAGTTTTGCGCGCGTGTCCTCCCATTTTTCTATGCATTAAATAAGACTTTTATTATGGAAAATACCTGCAAAAAGAGTCTGTGCAATGGCTTAGGCAGTAAATGCAAATGATATATAAGAGCAATATATATGCAAGAAAGAGTTTTGCATTTGTTTTATTGTAAATAAACGATGCTGGTAAATTTTCATGCCTGTACTTGATTTATGATAGACTAAAAAAGTGTCAGTAGGGTACAGTTTCAGCATTTACACATGAAGTAGTATAGAGATTTAAGCTGCCATTTTTGTCTGTGTTGTGGCAATTTAAAAATTCCATCACTGAATAAGAGACAAACATGTCCAATTATGTTTAAAGATGATTTTATTCTCTTGCAAGAGGGTCAGACAGTCATACAGAAACACAGTGATGGAATTTTAAAATAGGGTATATGCAGAAGTATGCAGAAGGACGTTTAATTTTCAGTAACCTGGGTCAAACGCTTCCAGTGAACTGTATGTCATTACAAAATCGTCACATTTAAGGTCTGTTTTCTTTGCAAATCAACAATCTTCACTGCTTGATTGATATACGATATAAAGTGGGTCTCAGAACGCATTAAATTCTGCGCCATGTCTTTAAAATATGAACATCTATTTTACTCCAGTATTTTCAATGGAGTTTCACCGCTCGCCTGCTGAACCTGACAGTGTGCGCGTGTAAGCGGCTTTTCACCTCGTTTTAAACTTGAACAACTAAATGAATGCTGAAGTCTATTTAACTGATTATAATTTAATTACATTGCAACGTATAAAATTGAAAAAAAGTCACATTAATCGTTCACCGGAAGTTTATCGGTATGGGAAGAAACACTAGCTGTGCATATACCCCATTGCCACAACATCTGTCATATGCAACGGTTAACAAATGGACAGTTTGTAAAAAAACTATAGCATTTTTTTTTTTACTGAAAATAATAAAACATAAGAAATGCTTTAGAGAGAGGATCATGCTGGTACTTCTGTACTTAACAACTGTTCTTTAAGTATTTTTTTATGTAAGTTAATGAAAAGCATAAAGCATAGTACAACTTTTTTTGTGAAACTGTCTGAAAGATAAAAGACAAGATTAGCATCCTAGCTTAAATAGTCAAACCGGAAAGTGAAAAAAGGTGTCTTATTCATTAGTAATTATGAGAAAAGTGTTACATGTACAGTAATACAAGCCAGAAATTATTCATACCACTGGCGAATTCTGACTTAAAAGTTTGATCAAATGTAAATAAAAGCTGAGAAATATCTTTGTCCAACAATGATGCACTTGTACATCACCGTCTTATTATCTTTGGGAGAAGCCTGTGTCATTTCCGGTCAAAAGAAAACTTTCTGGTTGAATAAAAGTGACTTTAAAGGTGCAGTAAGTTTGACACCCAGTGGTTGAACTAGGTATTGCATGCCTGGTTCAAAACACACGCAAGTGCAGGTTGCCAGATTGACGACAGCAGTGTGCCTGACTATCGAGCCTAAAGGTTGATTTAAACCGTATTTTAAATAAAAGCAACAGCACCTGATAGAAGGAATATTTTCCACATTAAAAGGAGTTTTTGTCCTAACCAACACCTGGAATTTATATTTTAGAAACGGCTTCAAATTCTTGCAGCTGTACAACAGAAAACTGACAATGATCACCTCATTTACACCTCATGTGCTTTATTCAGTGTTAAATGTTAATAATGTGAGTTTGAATGCCATTTTACATGACATTTATTGCCATACTACTGAAAGCAGCAGCAGATAGTTTACCTCAGATCTTGAAAATAAAATAAACCATTTGAAATTGAACTTTAGAACTGTGAAAAAATGCAAACCAACACATATCACTGATTCAGCATGTACATTTAATAATGTTAAAGAGGTTTAACATGTATTAATTAGATTGTAAATCTTACCATTTAGTTGGAGTGCAGTAAGTGCACTATTCTGTGCTTCTGAATGGCTGTATTTAAATTTCTGTTGTGTTGCATCTGGTGCAAACACCAAATCTCGTCACATAGCGTGTTGTTAGGACATGGGGTTACAATGTAACCTGCTCACCTAATGTTTACGTTCATAATATTTATATTATTTGCTAATTAATAACCTCATGTGGAACTCTGAATCTGTGTCTCATTTCGGAGTCTGCTACTGTCCACCGGACGCATAATTTGAGAGCCTTCCTGACTGAATGAATGAAATACGAGGTTTTCCACCAAGGCAACCCGGGGTGCTGAAATATAATTGGCTAAACTGGCATTGGGCGGGTTAAATGACCAAAACAAAGACACCATTCCGGCACGTAACGCACATTTTCAAAGCAGAATATCTGACTTCAGCATTGTTTTTCAGATAAACAAGAATGTTCACTTAGCATGTTTCTTAAATATCTGCAAATATATTACGGTATTTTTATGCTTTAGAAGAGTCAAAAACTTACATACAGCACCTTTAAGTTAGAACTTGCCAGGTCTATGAATAATTTTAGGCTTGACTGTATGTGTAAAAATTTTAGTGAATATTGTGGTGTATTAAAATAAATTCAGAAAAGACCCATCTTCAACCACCCTGATGAAATAAAAAAAAAAGGTCAAATTTTTAGTTATGCCATTTACTACCATGAAACTGTATTTTGTATTTTTCAAGGTTTTAAAAGAGCATCTGTATAGCAGAGTAGTAGGTGTGCAGTCTGCAAACACAAGAATAGCATTAATCCATGGAGTCTCCAGGGAGCTCTTAGATAAAAAGCATTGTGGGAACGCACAGGAGAGGCATGCTGGGATATCCCGCTGCTTTGTGTTTGGGCTGATCCACAGTTTCTGTCTCCTCTGTTCTAATGCTCTTGAGTGGGAAAAGCTAAAACAGCAGCAGTACACTATGATTTAAACTCTCCCCTGCTTTGTCTAGTGATAAGTATTAAAGTCATTTCTAGCTTGTTGAGGCTTGTGGTGCTTTGGTTTAATATTTGAAAGTAAGTGTTGGATGTAAATCATTCTAGAGGAGTGCTGATTTCAGTATAGGCCTACAGGACAGTAGCTGGGTTTCCATCACCCTGTGTTAAAGGGATAGTTCATCCCAAATATAAAATG
The DNA here is from genome assembly GCA_903798115.1 of Danio jaintianensis. Taxonomy (NCBI): domain Eukaryota; kingdom Metazoa; phylum Chordata; class Actinopteri; order Cypriniformes; family Danionidae; genus Danio; species Danio jaintianensis. Next base: position 5,750,997 of record CAIGQV010018202.1, read on the forward strand.
TACTCACTATTTACTCCTCAAGTTTCTTTATTCTGCTGAACACAAAGAAAGATGTTTTGAAGCAAGCTGAAAACTTTTTTGTTTTGACTTCCATAGTAAAAAAAATAAACAAATACTATGGAGGTCAATGGTTACAGGTTTTCAGCTTTCTTCAAAATATCTTCTTTTGTGTTCAAAAAAAGAAAGTAACTCACAAAGGTTTGGAACAAGTGAAGGGTGAGTAAATGATGACAGAATTTTCTTCTTTTTTTTTTGGTAAACTATATCTTTAATGCACATTTCGAAGTATGCAAAACAAGTGATTGAATTTCCAATAAAAATCCTTTACTCCGCAAAAAAATTAAATGTTTACGCTTGTTTGAGATGGATTTGGACTTGTGTGATAAAGATGTAATGTGAATAATGGGAAATAAAAACACATTTGCAGAATAAATTTCAATGTAGCGAACATTGCACCCACGTGACTCCATTTTGTTTGCCTTGTTTACTGTTGGTTACTAGGTTACCAATACTACAGTCGGCCACTCTAACAACTTGATGGAAACACCTTATTCGCATAGAATTCTTCCGTTTTATGCAAACTTTGAAAATATTCGCTTCATATAAGGATGGCAAACCCTGCTAATGATGTGTTTTGCATGAGTGTTCTTATAACCTGTAGTCCTACATGCTTCGTTTTGGCTCTCAGAAATTCAAGTGATTATGCTGTAAAATAATGTATGCTTTAAACTGTATTGCACCAAAGCGAATCACATTTTCAAGTTAAACTATTCACCATTTTTCATGTGATTTCGCACTACTATAGGAAAACCCATATCTGCCACACCTGCATGTGCATCATCAGTATTTAATACAGTAGTCAACATCTGAAGTAGATTTTCTACATTTTCCTAAAACAAAAATAAGGGTTGTTCAATAGTTTTAGGATGAAAGCTTGAAGACACATTAAGGGTTAGTAGAATGTCTCCGTATGGATGTAGAAAATAAAACATCTCGTTACAATTATTACAAAAAAGTATCAATTTAGTCAAACTCAAAAATGTGAGGTATAAACCCAATTTTGGACATTTCAGTGGACAAAAATGGCATTTTCAGAAAAATTGATTGAAAATTGAAATCAAGAATTGCAAGAAAATGTCAGAAATCTAAGTTTACGACTCTTAAATCTTACTTTTTTTTAATAATAACAACTTCATTCCATCACAACGGGAACATCAGTCAATAGACAACCCACAATCCCAACACTCCAAAAGCAGGGAACACACAGCAAGACGATCAGAGCCTATTTATTAGGGAAATAATAAAGTAAAAATTATATTGACATTTGTCTCACAATGGACACATTCAAAGAAGTTCAAATTGTAAGTTCTTAGTCTTTCTTGCAATTGTAAGGGAAAAAATGAACTGCGAGATTTTATCTTGCAAGCAGAACTCTGAGAGGAAACGTATGAATTGTAAGATGTAAGCTAACAATTGCGATAAAGTCCGAATTTTGAGATACAAAGTTGCGATAACTTTTAAAATATATTTATACAAGCTCAAAAAAAGCTTTTTTTGTTCACATATCTTTGTTTTTCTTTTCAAATGTGACCTAAAACTGATTGGATTGAAGTAGAACAAATAGAAGAAGAATGTTTTTACCTTGCTCAACCAATCAGATTACAGAATGAAAACTAAAATCACTGACAGCCAATCATAATCCATCTAACTTTACATTTTGACAGAATGCAAATGCAGCCAGAGATTAAAATAAATTGGAATTTATTTTCGGTGTAGATGAATGAGTTACAGTTTTGGCTCTTGCCGTGTACAGACCTTAACTGTTATATAATGAGTATTATGTTGTTCCAACAGATGCAGAATTGTTTCAGGGGTGTTTAAAAAAAAAAGAATTCCCAAATCTCAGCCAGTTTAAACTTCAACAGAGATTTAGCACCAGTCTGCTGCTCCCGAAGCTAATTAACATAGTCCTCTCTGGGTGGACGATGGATTTCTTCTGCTTTAGCTAATGGTCTTTTAATGTGTCCATTGTCAGACAAAAGTCAATATAAATTTGCTTTATTATTCCCCTAATAAATATGCTCTGATCATCTTTCTGTGTGCTTCCTGTTTGGAGTGTTGGGATTGTGGGTTGTCTGTTGACTGACGTTCCCGTTGAGACGGACGTGGGAACATCAGGAATCATGATACAAAGCAGCTAATCGTTTTTTAACAGCTTGCTTTGTTTATAACTGCAGGGATGGGAGACGTAAACTATTTGCAATATATCTGAAAGAATAATTCTTAAGTAAAAACTACTCTGTTTTATTATTCATGTTTTAATGGTCTCTACAGTGTTGAGATCCCCCCAGAGACGTATGTTTTAGAACTTGAAACTGCTTAAAAGCACAAATTAATTAGCCATTTAATTCCAGAGTTCATTAGCAGAGCAGATGGGATGAATTCTGTAGGGTATATATAGACAAATGATCCATTCATAGACTACCAGGCTGTTTCGGTCTACAGAAATCCTGCACTTGATGCAAACTTTGTTTTCAGTGAGTCAGTGAGAAGTTTTTGCTGTGTAAAATTTCTTCAGCAGGATGCATTCTGATTGGCTGTCAGTGTTAAAAACAATTCTTCTGACAAATGCAATTCATTTCTTGATATCTGTTTTGTATTGTGAAGTCATAGAAAAGCTACTTTATAGTGGATTTTTTTCTTTTGATATTGGAGCAAATGGAAATGCTAAAATCTAATTGTGAATGAAGTATTTCCTCTTCATTTATGAGGTAAAGCAAAGTTTAAAGTATGCAAGCAGTGGTATATTTTTAGTCAGCGACATTAAGAAAATAAACAGTTACAGCTTACAGTAAAAAAAGGGAAAAAAGCAGCTAAGAAAGTATCCGATGTTTGCAAAAGCTCTGCAAATTGACACAAGTTATGTTACGTTCAGGGCTTGACATTAACACCCGCCAGCCCGTCAGATGCGGGTAGATTTCAGCTGTGGCGGGTAAGACAGCCGCTCCCATTAGCCACTTTGGCTGGTTGAAAATAATTTTCAAATTGTAGTTTTCTTAAAAGCAGGGTTTGAATATAAGCATGGCTCAATATGTGTGCAGATGTGATCTGAGAATCGAGAAGCAGCACGACAGCATTCGCACAGGTGATGTGATGCGCGCAACTGTTTAAAAAGCATGCGCGCTCCCGTTTTCTGGCGCGAAGCAACCGTGCCTGGACCGTGCTTCTCTTTTTCATCGTGCTTCGCAAATTGGTGAAGTTCGTTCCTCGCCGCTGTCGCCACTGGCTTGCATGGTTCGGGACCTGTAGAGCTGCGCATCGATGGATTTGCTCTTCAGTGTTTGGACTCTCAGCAGTGAAAATTAAACCACACTGAACTGAACTGAACTTAAACTCTAAAAACTGAACGGACACCATTCCAATTCACTATAATCTTCTATGTGAAGCTGCTTTGACACAATCTACATTGTAAAAGCGCTATAGAAATAAAGATGAATTTGAAATAGACTGGACAAAAAGTGATGCTCGTGCACCCACAGTCCTGCTGCTTTCAAGAGCTTTTTTTTTTAATTATTTTTGTAAGCAGCAGCAGTTGCCGCTTTCGCTTAAACCATTCTTTGAAAACATTATGGGCCTAACGTTAACCGTTTGCGTCATCCTTTCATTATCACACCAGCTATGTTTTTCACCTGCTTTCTTTTGCTTACAGTTATTTTTGTTAATAAAGTTTAATTATCATCCTTTACAATAACATTGCCAGGGTATATACAGGAATCCTAAAGGTAATTTCAATACCTTTTTAAGACTTTTTAAAGACCTTCTCAGAATATTTTAAGACCTCATCGCCACTTCAAGTTCTAATCAGCATAAAACCTTTAACTTAATAAACAGTTGTTAATAAACAGTTGTAGTTAAATAAATCAATGGAGCACAACTATGCAACAGAACTCAGATAAGCTCGGAAGAAACAAAGCTTAAAAGAATAAATTACGCGGTTGTTTTCAGCAACAGGCTTCAGCCACTGTTTAAACTCGTCTTTCTCCAACCAGAAGTACGCATTTTCCATTTCCATTTTCCCATTTTGCCGTTTGTTTCGCTCTATGGTTTCGCTACATGTGGAGAGTGTCACATCACCTTCCTGCGTTTGTCGCAAATTACGTGACATCACCCGGACGGAAGAGCTTGGCTCCAGCCCGAACCAATCGCGTGGATCGAGCACGCTGTTATTAATATTAGGAGGAAAATAAATATATGTATGCTTTTTTGGAGTCAAACACTTTGGACAACGCTTGAACAAAATTTAAGACCTCGTAAAAACGCGATTAAGACTTTTTAATACCTTTTAAGGGCCTTAATTTTCTCATAATTGATTGATCAACTTTTAATACTTTATAAGGCCCCGCGGACACTCTAATTACTTTAACAGGAGATTAACTTCCCATTTATGTGTAGTTAACTGGTGATCTGAGAGACCTTTAGCCAGGACAGATTACTGTGCGTAGTTTAGATACATGGCAATAATTCTTTTTTTAATGTCAATTGTTTTTTTAAAGAAAGGTTTTGTTGGATAAAAAGAGCATGTATACACCTATATTTTGCTTGTTTTGACATATTATTAAAAATTTGTGGCTAAGAAATAATTATTTATTTATTTTTGGTGTGGTCAGAGATACATTTGGTAAATCCTTAGTTTTGTGATGTGAAATAAAAACCAATTGCAATGCGACACTATGAAACCATAACCCAATAACCCATTTGCTCATGCACATTAAGCAAGTTCATACACACACACAAAAAAAGTTAAATGAATGAAGAGGCATGTGGACATAACACAAAGTCTAAATCAAGTAATTTTAGCGTGTCAAAGTCAAATTTATGCATATAAAAATAATTTTCCCTACAACAAAATTGTGGCTAGTGAAATTGGCAAGTGGCTAGTAATGTTGGAAATCTACTAACCACAGTGGCTGGTGATCAAAAAAGTTAATGTCAAGCCCTGGTTACGTTTACTTAGACAGCACTTTATACAGTAGATTGCTTTAAAGCCAGTGTTTATTTTTAATTACAATTACACTTCAATTTCTACTGTAAAGCAGTCCTTCTGTGTTTCTGTACAGTCGTGGCCAAAAGTTTTGAGAATGACACAAATATTCGTTTTCACAAAGTTTGCTGCTAAACTGCTTTTAGATCTTTGTTTCAGTTGTTTCAGCTGCCAGAGTTCTTACCAGGTCTAGAAAATATGATCATATCACCCCAATTTTATCTTCCTTACACTGGCTGCCTGTTAAGTTCCGTATTGATTATAAAATATTGCTTCTTACCTATAAAGCTTTAAATAATCTAGCACCTGTTTATCTAACCGACCTTCTGTCTCGCTACAATCCAACCCGCTCTTTAAGATCTCAAAACTCAGGGCTGCTGGTAGTACCTAGAATAGCAAATTCGAGTAAAGGTGGTCGAGCCTTTTCATTTATGGCTCCTAAACTCTGGAATAGCCTTCCTGATAATGTCCGAGGCTCAGACACACTCTCTCAGTTCAAAACTAGATTAAAGACCTATCTTTTTAGTAAAGCATACACTCAATGCATTGCATAACGGTATGATGCATGAATCTGCTCCACGCAGGTTTTTGCATCTCGTTTATATACACTATGAACAGCAGCTACGCTAATTATTCTCTTTATTCTCTATTTCCACCTGGGGATACACATCCCGAGGCCCCCAGAGACTATGCAGTGCCACTAATGCAAACCAAGACCTGTGAAGAGATGACCCCAAGGTTTCCATAATCCAAGACCAGGCCGTATCCTGAGGAGCTGCTGTGGTGGTCATGGAGGAGTGGAGAGAAAAGGACTGATTCCAGTGGGACCCCAGTGAAAGACGAGTCTTCTCTGTCGTCCAGCGTTCACCAGCCTCCGGCGCCTAGACTGCAGCTCTGCACAAGACGCTTGGCCATAGGAGAAATGGTCGTGCCCAACTGAGCCTGGTTTCTCTCGAGGTTTTTTTTTTTCCTTCACTTTCGCAAATTGGTGAAGTTCGTTCCTCGCCGCTGTCGCCACTGGCTTGCATGGTTCGGGACCTGTAGAGCTGCGCATCGATGGATTTGCTCTTCAGTGTTTGGACTCTCAGCAGTGAAAATTAAACCACACTGAACTGAACTTAAACTCTAAAAACTGAACGGACACCATTCCAATTCACTATAATCTTCTATGTGAAGCTGCTTTGACACAATCTACATTGTAAAAGCGCTATAGAAATAAAGATGAATTGAATTGAATTGAATTTCTGTGATGTACTGAAATATAATTACAAGCACTTCATACGTTTCAAAGGCTTTTATCGACAATTACATGACATTTATGCAAAGAGTCAGTATTTGCAGTGTTGGCCCTTCTTTTTCAGGACCTCTGCAATTCGACTGGGCATGCTCTCAATCAACTTCTGGGCCAAATCCTAACAGATAGCAACCCATTCTTTCATAATCACTTCTTGGAGTTTGTCAGAATTAGTGGGTTTTTGTTTGTCCACCCGCCTCTTGAAAATTGACCACAAGTTGACAATGGGATTAAGATCTGGGGAGTTTCCAGGCCATGGACCCAAAATTTCAAGGTTTTGGTCCCCGAGCCACTTAGATATCACTTTTGCCTTATGGCACGGTGCTCCATTGTGCTGGAAAATGCATTGTTCTTCACCAAACTGTTGTTGGATTGTTGGAAGAAGTTGCTGTTGGAGGGTGTTTCGGTACCATTCTTTATTCATGGCTGTGTTTTTGGGCAAAATTGTGAGTGAGCCCACTCCCTTGGAGGAGAAGCAACCCCACACATGAATGGTCTCAGGATGTTTTACTGTTGGCATGACACAGGACTGATGGTAGCGCTCACCTTTTCTTCTCCCGACAAGCCTTTTTCCAGATGCTCCAAACAATCAGAAAGAGGCTTCATCTGAGAATATGACTTTGCCCCAGTCCTCAGCAGTCCATTCGCCATACTTTTTGCAGAAGATCAATCTGTCCCTGATGTTTTTTTTGGAGAGAAGTGGCTTCTTTGCTGCCCTTCTTGACACCAGGCCATCTTCCAAAAGTCTTCGCCTCACTGTGCGTGCAGATGCGCTCACACCTGCCTGCTGCCATTCCTGAGCAAGCTCTGCACTGGTGGCACTCCCATCCCGCAGCTGAATCCTCTTTAGGAGACGATCCTGGCGCTTGCTGGACTTTCTTGGACACCCTGAAGCCTTCTTAACAAGAATTGAACCTCTTTCCTTGAAGTTCTTGATGATCCTATAAATTGTTGATTTTGGTGCAATCTTATTAGCCACAATATCCTTGGCTGTGAAGCCATTTTTATGCAACGCAATGATGGCTGCACACGTTTCTTTGCAGGTCACCATGGTTAACAATGGAAGAACAATGATTTCAAGCATCACCCTCCTTTTAACATGTCAAGTCTGCCATTCTAACCCAATCAGCCTGACATAATGATCTCCAGCCTTGTGCTCGTCAACATTCTCAACTGAGTTGACAAGACGATTACTGAAATGATGTCAACAGGTCCTTTAATGACAGCAATGAAATGCAGTGGAAAGTTTTTTTCATGATTAAGTTAATTTTCATGGCAAAGAAGGACTATGCAATTCATCTGATCACTCTTCATAACATTCTGGAGTATATGCAAATTGCTATTATAAAAACTTAAGCAGCAACTTTTTCAATTTCCAATATTTATGTAATTCTCAAAACTTTTGGCCACGACTGTACGTATACATCTGACCGTGCCAAATTAAACTGGAGATTTGAACATCGAATTAGGCCATTTCCTATGCGATTCATTCCAGAATTGCAGGAACATTTCAAGCATTTTCGTTAAACATGAATTATATACAACAAATGTGTATTTTACAGTAAACTGAATCCATTAATAATGTAAAATAATGTAATAGGGAACATTTGATTCTGTTACTAATTGTTGTTTCAAGAGTTCACACTTAGCTGATGATTGGTTATAAAGCGAGTTTGGCATGCTGTCCCAGGAGAGAACCCTGAGCTCATAAGATCCTCGAGCCCAGGGCTCCCTCCCGAGAGGGGAGTTTGAGCTCAGGTAGATCTCGAGAAGTCCCCTGCCGATGTGGCTAATGAAAGATAGGAATTGCTATGAAAAGGTAACTTAACTAGGAGCACGTCTATGGTGCCGATTGGATTAATCAGTTAACTTACGTTGCATGTTTTTGGACGGTGGGAGGAAACCGGGGGACCCGGAGGAAACCCACATGAGCACGGGGAGAACGCGCAAACTCCGCACAGAAACGCTGCCTGGCTCGGTAAGGACTAGAACCAATGACGTTCTTGCTGTGAGGCAACAGTGCTAACCACTGAGCCACCGTGCCACCCATCTAGGAAAGGAGGAGGAGTAGGGGTGGGAGGGGGGATTCTTCAAGACGAAGATGGCTGTGGTATGGAACTTAGGGTATTTATGGTGTCTTAGGAATCGTCTGATTGGTGAATCATGAATGGCTAATGCAAGACCAGCTGTGTTCAATCATAAGCATGTGATCCTCTCGAAATTAGTTTATAAATAAACTTCACTTATGTTATTGTTAAACTTTTTAAACCCATAACAGAGTTGACATTTCCCACCATTTTGTGCTCTAGCTCAAGATGCTAACCTCAAAACAGATACCACATGGCACGTCTAAAACCATCATCATATTATAAATAAATTCATCGTCATATTATTGTTTTTAAATACAGAATGGAAAAATTTTTAATAAACTAGCGGTGTATCCTAAACATTTTATACAATTTAATGAGAGAAGAATAATGACTCAATGCCTTCCAGAGTTTCCCGCCGGAAGAAGTGACATCAGTTTGAGCAAGTCATATGCTTTTTCTATCAGTTTTATAATTATTATTATGCCTTTTTCTAACCGATGTAACAGTTGACCAGAACAGGGACAGACAAAATATACAATATGCATTTTTTATAACTGAAATTACAAAACAATACAGAAAATAGGTCTGTCATGCAAATATTAACTTAGTAGAGTAAACACACAAAAAAGATGCAAAATGTACCAGCAATTCTAGAATCACCCATGTATTCATCCATAGACCAATGGCAGTGTCAGGATGTTTATCGCAGACAATGCCAGAACTCCTGCAACTAAGCCCAAACAAACATTATTTTCAAATACTTTACTTTTTTCAGAATTACAACTTTAATTAGAGCAATTGGAAGTTCCTAGTCTTTCTCGCAATTGTGTTAACTTGCAAGCAGAATTCTGAGAAGAAACATATGAGTTAGGGTTTGGTACCGAAACCTATGTACCTATGTAACCAGTATGGACCGGACCGAATCAGCATGCATATGAATTTTGGTGCTGCGACAAGGACGTAAGAAGCATCAAGGGTTGCATCAAAGGCACACATAGATACGCGTTGTGTCACACCATCTGTTAAAATTTCATTCTAAGCAACTTTGAGGGATATGGACACCGTCTGTGATGTTAGGCATTTGTTCTTGTAGCTTAGGGAACGCACGCACGTAAGCAACGCGTGCAGTACAGCACATCCAGTGAGCAACTCCTTTCAGATTCATCAACACGCATGATCGCGTTCATCAAATTTGCTTAAACTAAGCGTTCTAAAGGGCTGCACGGTGGCGCAGTGGGTAGCACGTTCGCCTCACAGCAAGAAGGTCGCTGGTTCGAGCCTCGGCTGGGTCAGTTGGCATTTCTGTGTGAAGTTTGCATGTTCTACCCGTGTTTGCATAGGTTTTCTTCGGGTGCTCCGGTTTCCCCCACAGTCCAAAGACATGCGCTATAGGTGAATTGAATAAACTAAATTGGCCGTAGTGTATGTGTGTGTGAATGAGTGTGTATGGATGTTTCCAGTGATGGGTTGCAGCTGGAAGGGCATCCACTGCGTAAAACATATGCTGGATAAGTTGGCGGTTCATTCCGCTGTGGCGACCCCAGATTAATAAAGGGACTAAGCAGAAAAGAAAATGAATGAATGAATGAATAAGCGTTCTAAAGTGTGGCTATATTTTACAAGCAAGGATTCTGACACAGCAACGTGCAGCAGATGCTTTACAAAAGTTGCGTGTAAGGGGGGAAACACTTCAAACTTAATGGAACATTTGAGGGCGCATGGAATCAACCTAAAGGCAGAGGAATGCACTGTCTTTGACAGCATACGACATCATCTGGCACTTTCACTGACTACATTTACATGGACACCGATTTTAATATGATTAAGACAATACTCTGATTAAGAGTCTACCATGTAAACAGCGATTTTTGATTACCTCAAAAGACCACAGACACCCGCATCACAAAATGCTGAAGTTTTTCCATTTCCATTAAAACAACACTCTTCCACCAGTCCTTACTTCATATTCTCATTCAGTACCTCAGCTTGTCACGGGGGCATGAATGAAATGTTGCTGAATGAAAGTGAAAATGCCGAACTGCAGTTAAGGTCAAAAAATTAAAAATGAAACACCCAAAATTACATGAAACAAAAAAACAACTTATGTAAACACCTTAATCATATTATTGTCTTATTCAGATTAAGGCAAATCATTAGATTACTGATGTCCATGTAAACGTAGTCACAAGCCCCAACCCTAAAAAAGGTATTTCTTGATGTTGATGACAGCCTTTCCACAGGTTAGTAGTAAGCTAATGTAAAGTTAATTGCATAATGCAAATCTTAAATTCATGATAATAAACAAATGATCAAAAGAAATATATTAATGCAATTCAATTCAAATATATAAAATATGAATTGCTGTATACTTTAAACTTTAATTATATTAAAGATAAAAGATTTTTCTAGAGTCATCCACTATAATTTTGTGGCTCAAAAGTATCGGTTCAGGCACCGTTTTGGCACCGGTACCGTTTTAAAAGTATCGATTTAGCACCGGTATCGAAATAAACCCAAACGATACCCAACCCTACTATGAATTATGAGATCTATGAGAAGTATGAGATCTAAACTAACAATTGCAATAAAGTCAGAATTCTGAGATACAAAGTTGCGATAACTTTTAAAACAAATATTTACACAAACTTTTATAAAATCACAAGTTTCAAAACAAAAAAACGTAGTTTGTTCACATATCTTTGTTTTTCTTTGAAATGTTACCTAAAAATTTAAACAAACAAAAGTTTTATGGATGTTTTTACCTCATGTGACTAAAAACTATGAACATTCCTCAACCAATCAGATTTGAGACCAATTAGGTACCACCCCCTAATACTCGTTTTACACACAAAATGCAGCCATATATACCCACAAGTCCATATTTCTCAGTTATCAAAAATGTAGCCCTGGGAACATTTTCCCAGTGAGCCTGTGTTGCAGTTACATTTTGTTAGAAATGATAACATGCCAGTTTGTTCTTCAATTTTGCTTACGTACTGTATGTCAGGCTTTCATTTTTTCAACAAGTTTGATGACTTCCACTTCCTTGGAAAAGTAAAAGTATCCAACAACAGGCTGCATATCAGTCAAGAAGCCTATGTAAGCAGTATAAAAAGTAAAGTTGCTCACAATATATTGGAACAAAGCCCTTGAGATTGCAGCTGTTTGTGAATTTTTGTGAATTTGCATTTTCACAAACTAAACTCAGCACCACTATTAGAGCTTCAGAAGTGACACAAACTCAGCAACACTGATGCGGTCTTCGCCTATGTCGCATTTAAGTTATTGTAGATCTATGATGCGCAGAGACAATAGAGCTGAACCCGCTGCAGATTATTCAAACTGCTGATGAAATGTTTCAGGCAGATATTCAGTCTAGTCCTGCAGGCAAGCTGCCAACCCTTTCCCATAAAGATCAGCTAATGAAAAAGCGGTTAAGATGGTTCCTATAGACATATTCTGAAATAACCCACAGCTTCTCTCAGAGCTTCAATTAAACACTTTTATAGTGGTTTCCAACAGAACGTCCCGGCGATCCTGCAGTGTAATACAGTGGGTGTGTGAGATTTCTGATGGTGTGAAGGTCAGCAGCGGTTTAATAGAGCATAATTTCTCTTGGTAAGTGAATTATCAGTGCTGTGCCATGAATCACTGTAATAAATCAGCCAGGGTCCCTGGAGATTTATTTCACTAATGCATTTATACACTGGATGACTTCTAACCTTTAAGGCCTGGCATTTGTATGATAACTTTATACTGTAGCCTTCTAGATACAGGTTTTATAGACCTCCAAGGTTGTAGGTTCAGTAATAATGCACAAAACGGTGACTTCCCACTTTTTTCTGGTCGTGATGCCTATAAAAATGTCATGTAAAAACAATGTCACTAAATTAATATTATGAAACTATTGTCGATTAAAAATTGTATATTATGCTTTTTTAACTGCTATAAATGTAATGTGCATAAAAAAACAATAATAATGATCTTAAAAGTAACAAAATACAAAGCTTTTAGCTTGGTTTATCACCTTGTGTTAATGCGCATTTTCTTTCTTTTTTTTCCATCATTTATTTTTTATTTAATTTTTTTATTATTTGAACACAAAAAATATGACATAGATGATCAGCATTAAACAGTGAGCTATAAACAAAATGTTGTTAAATAATTTGTTTGGTTGGTAAATAATAATATTAATAGTAATGCCAACAACTCAACAATAATAGTGAAAATAAAAGGGATAAACTAAAGAATAAATGACAGAGACATACTAAAACAAAAAAACATATATATAAAAATAAATTCTACACCAAAAATGAGCCATACATTTCTAATAAAAATCCCTTAATTTTTGCTAGAGTAACTGAGGCACAAGGTGTAAAGGCCACACCCTCTTCTGAAAAGGGGGCGGGGAGATGTAGCTGTTTTGCATTTAAAGAAATACACAAAACTAACATGTTTTTCTGGTATTTCAACAGGTGTTTCAGCCTGATCTCACAAGGAAATGTAACTATTTTAAGTTTTGTCAGTTTAGAAATTCATGCGAATTCATGAAATAGCATAAAAAAAAGAGCTGAAAATACACAAAATACAAAGTCGCTTCTTCCTTGTTATTTGACTGAAAAGCAGTGAATACACTTATTTTGTCAAGGATATACCCAATAAAGTTTTAAAAACAAAACATATTTCCATTGTGGTCCTTGATGTAAAGTACAGAAACGTATTTTGATGTGTCGCATGAAAGACGAGGGATAGAAATGCCAAATTTCTAATAAAATCCCTTCATTTTGCTAGAGTATTCGAGTCACAAGGTGTAAAGGCCACACCCTCTTCTGGAAAGGGGGCGGGGAGAAGTAGCTGATTTGCATTTAAAGAAACACAAAACTAAAATGTTTTTCAGGTATTTCAACAGGCTTCAGGCTGGTCTCACTAGGAAATGTAACTATTTTAATGTAATGTATTTTCCATTTTGTCAGTTTAGTGGCTAATTCATATGAATTCATAAGAGTTCAGTCGTACGGAAATGTAAAATTTTTAATGGAAGGTGTGGGACCAAAACTCAACCCCTAAACCCAACACTCATTGGAGGATGAGCAAATCGTACTAAAATGTATGACTGAGATCATACAAATTAAATTCATACAAAAGTTACAAAATGGCGTGAGATAGCTTTCTAGACACATTCTGGAGACATTACATGTTATTAACTGAAGACTAACTACTGTACTCCTAAAATCAATTTTGGAAATTTGCTATTTCTGTTATCACTGTCAGACAATGAGAAAAGGAATGTGATTTTCATTTCTAAAGATCCCTAAAGTGCTGCTTAAAGTTAGATTTCAGGAGAGTGACTGATTGGAAACGGTTTATCCTGTTGTGTTTTAAGGTTGATCAGATATCTGAACCCTCCACACATCTCTGTACAACCAGGATGACAACAGAAAATAAATACCACTGGCTCAAACGGCTGAAGGCGATATAATCAGGGAGCTCAAGGATCCTTTGTTACCACTGTGATGTCTGCTGTTGTTTTGTTGTGCAATATTTCAGCAGCTTCCACACAACTGTCACAAAAGATGCTGAGAAATTCATTTTCGCACTCAGGAGTTGTGATGCGAGCTGATGTTGTGGGGATTTATGTGACTTTTTTTTCTCTCTAACTCGATTTACAGAAATATTCTTTTCCATTTTTTACTTTTTTTAAATAACATCTATTTTAACAAATGAACAGTTTATTTGGGTAGTTGGTAAATTGCTGAAATTTATTCGATTCATTTTATGAAATCATATAATGTATATTATAAATAATCAAAACAATAAACCAATTCTGGCATTGCGAACAATGGTAAATATACCATATTATGACATAAAATTAGAAATAAAAACTTTTTTACATTGACCATGTGATTTTCTTGCTTCCAGTGATACACAAGATCACAATTATGTTGATAATGATTATATATATGCTTGAATCTTTAATCTTTTACATTTTGATAGTGAATTTTTTACAATTTAAAATAATTTATTATGCTTGTCAAGGCAATATAATTCAAAAATAGTGTAAACCTTTAAAATATTGATAATTATTATTCAAATTATGCTATATTTGCTATATTTTAACATGTAATTTATTCCTGTGATACCATCATTACTCCAGTTCTCAGCAGCACAATTCAAATAGAAATCTTTTGTAAAATTATAAATGTTTGTACTGTCACTTATGATCCATTTTATGCATCCTTGCTTAATAAAATATGCACTTTCATTAAAACAAATAGCTGACCCCAAATGTTATAATGCACATGCTCTTAAAAAATGTTTTTAGAACAGTTATATGTACTATAACCATGCTTGAAATGTCATGTCAGCCACCTATTTTTCTGCTAAAATGACTTATTAGCAGTCTGAGCTTTGGTCCAGCCTCATGAATATTAATATTACCACCCGACATGTAAACAGAGTAATGTTTGTTCTTGCCCGATGAATAATTTACTTGCTCTTAAAGTGGTCACAGGTGTGAGCGAATGTTCTTAAATGTACACACTTTTTTCAATCAGGATTTAAACCTGAGGGTCAGGTTGTACACGGTTCTCTTGAGCTGATATTTTTTGTGTAAAAGCATAAAACTCTGTTATATAACCTCACGCTGATACAATCTCAGCAGCTGCTCTATAATAGCAGCCCACCTCTGAACATGATGTATAATGGCAGGAAAGTATAGAAAGTGAGGTCAAGTATGCTTAATCTCAAACGTAGTTGCTTTGGGTTCACATGAGTTATTTCATACTCTGAAAGAAATTGAATGAGACTGAATGGTTTGTGTGGGTCAGGTTTCATATTGTTGAAGGAAACGTGGAAGGAGTTTAGCTTTTTGCTCTGTGATACTGCACACACTCAGTAAACACTAGATTTGAACAATATTCACTGTAAAAAAAAAAACCTGTTAAGTGTTTTCTGTTCATTTATGGTTGTGAATTGCATTATGAGACTCAGCTCTGTCGACTCTTGATGTTGAAAATTCAACTCTATAGTTGAACAAAGTGACTTTTATTGACATTTTAGTAAATAATATGATGTATAAGAAATAATATACAGAGAAATAAATCTGTAATCTGGCAATGTTTTTGTACAGTAATATACAACACCAAGACAATATATCACTTTAAACTATTAAAAATGTTAATAAAAGTCACTTTTTTAAAAACCTTTCAAGGTTAAACTTTGTTGGAAGAAAGATCAAGGTCACATAATAATGCAAATCAAAAGCAAAAATAAACAAAATAACAACAAATAAAATAAATAAAAATATGAATCATAAAATATGGAATTCTGCTAATTACGGATATTTTTACATCGTAGCTGAGATCCATTATTCTGGATAAACTGAGAATTATGATTACTCCATGATTCTGAAGACAACTATCTGCTGTCAGAAATGAAGCTAAGAATCGGTTCAAGAGATAATAGCAATGCATTTTGGGAATCTTACAGTTGATGCAAATTGATTTATAATTTTTTTTTTTTTTTGCTGCAGATATATTTTAAAGAATATTTCATGAATGTGAAAAAAATGATTCAATGACTCACTTGATGACTTCACGTTTCATTACTAGATGAACGAATGATTCAATGACTCGCTTATAAAGACTTATTGCATTACTGGATGAATCAGCTATTTGAAGGAATCTATTGAATGAATGTTTAAATGACACACTCAACAAGACGTCAACTGTTTCATTACTAGATGAATCGGTGTGAAATAAAATTTTAATGACTAACTGACTTTCAAAAAGACTTCAATTGTTTCACCACTAGATGAACAGCGTTTTTGAACACTTCACTTGAATTAATGTTAAATGACTCACTAAAAAGACTTCACTTGTTTCATTACTGGATGAATCAGCATTTTTGAACAATTCTCTTGAATTAATGACTTCCGCAAAAAGACTTCAATTGTTTCTTTAGATGAATCAGTCCCTTTATTCATCAGGGGTCGCCACAGCGGAATGAACCGCCAACTTATCCAGCATGTGTTTTACGCAGCGGATGCCCTTCCAGCCACAACCCAACACTGGGAAACACCCATACACTCTTGCATTCACACACATACACTACGGCCAATTTAACTTATTCAATTCACCTATAGCGCATGTCTTTGGACTGTGGGGGAAACTGGAGCACCCGTAGGAATCCATCGCCAACTCGGGGAGAACATGCAAACTCCACAGAAATGCCAACTGACCCAGCCGGGGCTCGAACCAGCAACCTTCTTGCTGTGAGGCGAACATGCTCCCCACCTGCGCCACCGTGCCACCCCATTTTTGAACAATTCCCTTAAATGAATGTTGAAATGATTCGCTCAAAATTCAATCGTTTCGTTACTAAATGAAGCAGTGTTTTTGAACAATTCTCTTGAACAAATGATGAAATGACTCACTCAAAAAGACTTCATTATTGGATGAATCAGCGTTTTTGAACTATTCTCTTGAATGAATGTTTAAATTATTCACTCAAAAAGACTTCAATAATTTCATTACTAGTTGAATCAGAATTTTTGAACAATTCTCTTAAAACGAATGTTTATATGACTCACTCAAAAAGACTTCGCTTGTTTCATATGAATCAGCTTTTTGAACGAATCTTTTGAATGTATTGAAGAGTATTATTTAGTGTCACATTACATTTTATTTATTTATCTGTTTTTATATTTAACTATAAACATTTATTCCCTTTCTTCTTGTAATACAAACAAAAAAAAAAACATGATTCGAACCTGACGCAACTCTTTCTGGATTAATCTACTATCAAGTAAGCTGGCTATTAAAATATAAAAAAATGGAAAAGTTCTGCACAATTAATCATTTAGAAATATCCCAATCTCAGTTCAAACATAACATTTGATTTGATACTTAAATTGTGACCACACGGTTCATGGAGCTTTCAATACACTGTGAAAAATGCTGGGTTCCACACAATCAATTTGTGTTGGGACAACATGAAGGAATTAGGTTAACTTATTAGTTTTTACAAATGTAGGTGGATTGAACATAAAACAATAAAGTTGTCCCAAAAAAAACTCAAGAAGTGTGTTGTTTCAGCTCATTTTAAATAAGTAGTTTGAACAAACAGCAAACATATATTTTTTTGAAAGAAACCATGTTTCCGTTCTTTTTCTTTTGACTAACACAGTTACCACAAGCTACAAAAGTAATTTTCATCGTTTGCGAGCCTTTAAGCAAGTTCCTCCTGCTGCAGTAGAGGAAATT
>CAIGQV010018202.1:5769084-5820872 GCA_903798115.1 Danio jaintianensis
AAAAAAAAACAAGACAGCATATGAACGCACAAGCTAATGTCAATGAACACAAGCAAAAGCTCAGCCTTGTTTTGTCACAACTGTAAAATAAACAATGCAAAAATTGCATCATTCATCAAAACGTTGCATTATATAACACATCCAGGACGAGGGCGGAATGTGTTCCTTGGCAGCCTTCACATAAACTCATTTCACATCCTGAAGGGACAGAAAGATTGCAGAAAGGGGGCCAGGAAAGTGTTCAAAACAGCCATTACTTTCATTCATTTGTCTAAACAGTAGGATCTTTGCTGTGTCATTTGCTTGTGTAAAATAAATGCCAAACTCAATGTCAAAAAAACCCACCTGAGTGATGTTAGTGCAGCAAACAAACTAATGTTCTCTTCAGGTTTTACTTTTATTTATTTTCAAATAAAATAAAACATGCATGTGATTAAAGTATAGGCTGCAATTCCACATCCACAGTGCCATGTAATGTCTGTGTTTGTGTTTTAGAGCGAGTTATAGCTAACGTTAGCTGAATTAGATTGCCACTAGCAAAGTAAGTTAAATGTCAATTCATTTAATAGCCTTTGGTACATGAACAGCTAGTGTTGATCCTGGATGCTTTCATCTGGAATCATAATAGCCGTACAGTAGCTGTAAACCCTCCTTTCCACTTCAATCTCGCTATCTGCCATATTTGTTTTAATACCTTTAATACAGCACTGGCCAAAATGATTAGAAATGATTAGGTCTGAAATATTGACCTCATTGCCGTCAACACATGATTTCATTTCATAATGTTCATGAAATAACAAATATTAGATGAAATTGAGTAGTACTGCTTTTATCCACAATCAATTTTAATATCACACTGTTAAAGATATTTGTAAATTACACAGTATTTAACTGTAATATGTATTTTACTGTAGGACAGATATGCAGTATGTTACCGTATTTTAAAGTTGCATAGTGAAATGACTGTATATTTTACAGTAAAGATATACGGTACTGTAAATACATATACTGCAAGTTAAATGGTGCTGTAAATGTAAATAAATACATATTTTTACTGTAAATGATTTACAGTAAGTTACTGGCGAACTGCTGCTGGTAAGTTACTGTAGATTCTACAGGAAATTGTTAACAGTTGACTTTTTTTTTTTTTTTTTTGAAGAATAATGACCTGAATCTCCTTATGATGGCTTTATACTATGGTTAATAAAGCATCATGATGGCGTTGTAGACATTTCAGATTTATTTTATGGGTATTATTATGATCAATTCAACAAAAAACTGCTGAAACCTCTCTTAAATATGTCACTGTATATCCCTCCATGGTATATTTAAGTCGCACTTGAATGCTCCACAATGAGAGGTGGTCCAAAACGTACCAAAAGCAACTTCGGCACAGACAGCTGTCATTGTAAGACTGTTAGCAACTGTTTGTATAACAGCAGTTAGCAACAGTAACTAAGGGAGAAGGGGCGGGGTTTACCTTTAGGTCAGTTGTGTAACTTCATTGCCATTTATAAATCCTTAGTACTTTTGACCAACTGTTTTATGAATCCCAAGTATTTAGACAGATATTTGTTACTAATATATTAATATTTGTTTTCATTAATTCATTCATTTTCCTTCGGTTTAGTCCCTTATTAATCAGGGGTCGCCACAGCGGAATGAACCGCCAAGTATTCCGGCATATGTTTTACGCAGCAGATGCCCTTCCAGCCACAACCAAGTACTGGGAAACACCCACACACACTCTCATTCACACACACTCATACACTACAGCCAGTTTAGTTCATCCAATTCACCTATAGCGCATGTCTTTGGACTGGAGGAAACTGGAACACCCAGAGGAAACCATCGCCAACACGGGGAGAACAAGAAAACTCCACACAGAAATGATAACTGGCCCAGCCGGGACTCGAACCAGCGACCTTCTTGCTGTGAGGCGACAGTGCTAACCACTGAGCCACCGTGTCGCCCTATAATATTTATATATATTTTTATTTGATTCATATTCAGACACAGGATTGCTCGAAGTCATCATTCACATGTAGAGTAGAAGACTAAATTATTATTCCACATCTGAAGTTTTTTTTTTTTTTCAAATATTTCCCAAGTGCTGTTTTTTAACAGAGAAGATAGTTTTGTGCATAATATTTGACTAGATATTTGGGAAAATACTATAGTATTCAAGATGGCGTGGTGGCGCAGTGGGTAGCGATGTCGCCCACAGCAAGAAGGTCGCTGGTTCAAGCCGCCGCTGAGTCAGTTGGCATTTCTGTGTGGAGTTTGCATGTTCTACCCGTGTTGGCGTGGGTTTCCTCCGGGTGCTCCGGTTTCCCCCACAGTCCAACGACATGTGCTATAGGTGTATTGAGTAAGTTAAATTATCCGTAGTGTATGAGTGTGTATGGGTGTTTCCCAGTAATGGGTTGCAGCTGGAAGAGGAACCGCTGCGTAGAACATATGCTGGATAAGTTGGCGATTCATTCCGCTGTGGCGACCCCAGATTAATAAAGGGACTAAGCCGAAAAGAAAATAAATTAATGAATGAATAGTATTCACAAGTGCAATTTAAAGGTTTAAGTAGGCTAATTAGGCAAGTTAGGTTAATTAGGCATGTAATTGGAGAACAATGGTTTGTTCTGTAGCCAATCAGTAAAATAATTTCTTAAAGGGATAGTTCACAAATATTTTTTTTTATTTACTCACTCAGATTTTTGGGCTCAGTGGTTAGCACTGTCGCCTCACAGCAAGAAGGTCGCTGGTTCGAGCCTCAGCTGAGTCAGTTGGCATTTCTGTGTGAAGTTTGCATGTTCTACCAGTGTTTGCGTAGGTTTTCTTCGGGTGCTCCGGTTTCCCCCACAGTCCAAAGACATGCGGTACAGGTGAATTGAATAAACTAAATTGGCCGTAGTGTATGTGTGTGTGTGAATGAGTGTGTATGGGTGTTTCCCAGTACTGGGTTGCAGCGGAAAGGGCATCCACTGTGTAAAACATATGCTGGATAAGTTGGCGGTTCATTCTGCTGTGGCGACCCCTGATGAATAAAGGGACTAAGCCAAAGTAAAATGAATGAATGAATGAATGAATGAATGAATGAATCCCTTTAAGGGGCTAATAATATTGACTTTAGCAGTTTTTTTTATTATTTTCTAAATATATATTTTAATTTCAGCCAAACTAAAAGAAATTCAGAAGAAATTCTTTCTCCAGAGGAAAAAATATAATAGGAAATACAGCATTTTTGCTGCTTGTTCAAACTAATTATTTAAAATGAGCTGAAACAACACAATTCTTGATGATTTTTTGGGACAACTTAATTGTTTTATGTTGAATCAACTTAAAATTGTAAAAACCATTAAGTTAACTTTAGCAATTTGCGTTGGGACGACATGAAGAGATTGTGTGAAATCCAGCATTTATTGTGAAAAATGTCCTTGCTCAGTTAACCATCACTTGGGAAATATTTGAAAAAGACTTAAAATTTGGCCTTCACCTGTATATATGAAGGTCACAGGAATCGTGGGATGTCTGTGAGTGAGTGGAGGAGTCCTGATGTATGTTATATTAGAAAAACCTTGAACGGATGTCTATTTATTCTTTATGATCTCATTCCTGCTGTTTGTGCAGCTATTAGAAGAAGAAAAAAGCAGTTTGTGAAAGGTGAGCTGCTATTGAGACAAATGGCAGGTTTTATAGACGCAGATACGGCAGACACTGTTTCTGCCGGTGTGGACAGAATGACTTGATTTGTCCAGTCCTGAGAGGAAATGTTTGGAGGGAGAAAGGCTCATTTAGCAGAACAGAGGGAGGCCGTGACATCAGCAGACTGAGACTAAAATATCTGGCAGCTGTGAAAGGCTTGGTGCCTGAATCACACTTTCCACAGCGCTTTTTTAATCCTCCGGCAGAAACACACATACACTCAAGCAGGTCTGCGTTCGAGATGTCAATTTCATCTTTAAAAACAAAAAGATGGCGACACGGTGGCTCAGTGGTTAGCACTGTCGCCTGACAGCAAGAAGGTTGCTGGTTTGAGTCCCGGCTGGGTCAGTTGGCATTGGAGTTTGCATGTTCTCCCCATGTTGGCGTGGGTTTCCTCCGGGTGCTCCGGTTTCCCCCACAGTCCAAAGACATGCGCTATAGGTGAATTGAATAAGCTAAATTGGCCGTATTGCATGTGTGTAAGAATGAGTGTGTATGGATGTTTCCCAGTACTGGGTTGCAGCTGGAAGGGCATCCGCTGTGTAAAACATATGCTGGATAAGTTGGCGGTTCATTCCGCTGTGGCGACCCCTGATGAATAAAGGGACTAAGCCGAAGGAAAATGAATGAATGATGAATGAAAACAAAAAGATGATGATGATGATCTTATAATACTGATTTATTGAAAGCAATTCTTCAGCATACTGATTAAAGATATCATTCATAAAATTATCCAGTATTTAATATTAATAATACTAGGAAAAATTCAATAAGTTGTTTAATATAATTAAATTTATTCAAAAATTACATTTTTAAAAAGATATATGTATAATATATAAATATATGCTTATGCTACTTTCATTTAAATGTAAATAAAATAATATATTGGAAATTAATATATAATACTTAATTTATTTCTGTGTGTACAGTATTGCTGAAAACAAATATTACAAATGTTACTTCTTACAATTTTCTTGTTTAAAGGAAATTATTTACAATTTACTTTAGTTTCATAATATGGTGTACTAAAATAACTCAAAACAAAAATTATTATTTCTGTTTTTTAAATAATATACATATAGGCTTATGTAATTTCAAATGTACATGTAATGTTTAAAGGTATAGAATAATATATTTGAAATAATCATTAAATACTTAATTTATTTCTGTGTACAGTACTGAAATCAAATGTTACTTCTTACAATTTTCAAGGAAATATTTATAATTTTCTTTAGTTTCATAATTTGATATTAAAATAATTTAAAAACATATATTTAAAAAAAGTTATTTCTGTTTTTTTTAAATAATGTATTTAAAATGTATAAATATAAGCCTATACATTTTTTATGTATATTTATTCATTCATTCATTCATTTTCTTTTCGGCTTAGTCCCTTTATTAATCAGGGATCGCCACAGCGGAACGAACCGCCAACTTATCCAGCATATGTTTTACGCAGCGGATGCCCTTCCAGCTACAACCCATCACTGGGAAACACCCATACACTCTTGCATTCACACACATACACTACGGACAATTCGGCTTATCCAATTCACTTATAGCGCATGTTTTTGGACTGTGGGGGAAACCGGAGCACCCGGAGGAAACCCACGCCAACACGGGGAGAACATGCAAACTCCACACAGAAATGCCAACTGACCCAGCAGAGGCTCGAACCACAACCTTCTTGCTGTGAGGCGACAGCACTACCCACTGCGCCACCGCGCCGCCCATTTTTTATGTATATAAAATAATATATTTGTAATTAATATATAATATAAAATTTATTTTTGTGTGTACAGTATTACTGAAAACTAATGTAATAACTAGTTTTTACAAATTTATTACTTCATGGAAATAATTTTATATACTGAAATAAAACTTCTTTCACAATATGTTTAATTAATTAATTAAAATTCATTTGAAATTAAATTTCAATGAAAAATAGATTTCACTAAAATGATTTCCTAATTACGAATGCATCTTGATTACAGCCAGACCTGATCTGATTGATAAGGACACAGTAAATCTTTCTCTTGATATGGAGGCCCATAGATTAATTTCTCAGTAATAATATCTAATCGGCTGTTTAGTCAGCATCCCATCCGAAATGAATTTAGAGGCCGTGAAGATGATGATGATCGCTTCATTACCTCAGCACATTGGTCAGTCTATTTCACGGCTGTGATTTTCATTAGCGAAGCAGACACACTTTTTTTTCAACAGCAGCAAAGCGCCGCTGAAATCTCAGACTGAGGGAGTAAGCAAAGAGACACAAGCATTAAAAACACTAACCGTCTGCCAAATCTATAGTACAGGATGTTACAGTGTTTTATTGTAGATTAGATGCCATCCAAAACTCCCAAAATCCTCAAAACCTCACTTCAGAGTTTTAATAATTTTAGTGTCTTTGAGATTTTTTCTTTTTCTCTCTATTTACTCTCTATAACTCTCTATATAGTTTGTATTACAGTAGTTTCATTTGATGGTTTTATGGTAGTTTTAGTTTATTTATAAGAATGCTGTTAATGTTGAGTAAATCAAGTTAAGCAAATTGAAAATTATACACAAATATTATTAATAAATAATGAAATCTATTTAGTGTTAACTGTTTTTTTTAACTTTCATTTTATTTTGAATGATATTTTATACGGTACTGTGCAAGTCCTAAGCATTTTACCTTTGTTGGCCTAAGACTTTTGCACAATATATAATCAGTCTCTTAATTAAAACAAAGAGAACATATAGAAAATATGTACAAAAAAACAACAACAGAACATTTCCTCTTCAAGCAAAAGTCTATGTTTAATGTGTCTTCCCTTGGCACTAAGCACAGCTTGAATTGTTTTGTTCTAATTGACCTGACATTTCCTGAAATAATGTGCTGTGTAATATCAGGCTTCTTTTAGCACTTTCCAGAGTTCTTCTTTAGGTTTAGAGTGTCTTATCTTTGTTTTTCTGTCCAGGTGATCTCATACAGCCTCTATAATATTCAGGTCTGGACCCTGTGGAGACCATTTCATGACTGTCTGTGTTTCGTCAGCTGTTTTCTTTCTCCAAATAGGATTTCACTGCAATTAGTGGGTCATTATCATGCTGAAAATGAAAACTATTACAGTTGAAGTATTTTCCAGAAGGAATGGCATAATGGACTAAAACCTATCTGTACTTTTCAACATTGACAATTCCATCAGTTCAGACAATATTGCTAACATCACTGGTAGAAATGCAGCTCAAACCAGGACAAACAATTAAACCAAAATAATTAAAACTCTAACCTAACTCCTTTTATAAGAAACCATACATCAACTGAACGATAATTTACTCACCCTGTATAAATCTCAATTAAAAAAAAAAATGGTACAAAAAAATTGCACTTATGATTAAGTGTACCATTAGTAAAACAACAGATTTAATGTTGGCCTAAAACTTTTATTTAAGTTAACGTTTAGTTTATTTTAGTTTTTATAAACTAAACGAAAATAAGAAATTCATTCATTTTCCTTTGGCTTAGTCTCTGATTTATCAGAGGTTGCCACAGTGGAATGAACAGCCCTTTATTAGAAATATTAAATTAAAATATGACAGTATTTTTTTTTTTTTGCATTATTGGTCTTATTTTTAGTAAAGCAAATGAGAAATATTTCTTTAAAACTACCTTTTATATTTTAAATTAATGTTTACTTTATTAACAAATTAACAAAAAATAATGTATTGGGTTTTAGATGGTTTTAGCTTTTATTATATTAACCCTTAATTTTGTCTGATAACCCTGGCTTTGAACAACACTGTCACACTTTACAACAAGGTTCCATTAGGTAATGATAGTTCAACATTTAGGCCACTAATGCATTATTCAAATCCAAAGTTGTGTTTGTTAACATTAGTTTATACATGTGAGTTAACAAGAACTAACAATGAGTGACTGTATTTTCATTACTAACATTGCAAATATGAACAAACACTGTAATAAATGAATTGTTCATCGTAATTTTCATGTTAATGAATACATTCATATATTAATGGAACCTTATTGTAAAGTGTTACCAAAAACGCTTTAACCAATAATTAATTAAAATGAACAGTATAATATTTCTTCAATATTATGTTATGCTTTGAAATATAAAACAAATTTTAAAAAAAGTTTCTCTTTATAATACCTCTGTTATTCGTCCACTTGTCTATTGTCCCTCCCCCCAACCATTCAAATGTCTCAATCTCTCAAGGTTTAGTGTGTATATAACTTGTTCTCGTTGCATTATAGCGCGATCTGTCCATCCTCGTGTTATATTTAACTCCCCTTTGCCTCTCGGTACACAAAACCAAAAATCCTCTGTAGTCTAAACACAGTCTGCTGCTGTCCGGAGTGTCTGTCGGAACTGTCCGCGGTGCTGAAGCTCCGCAATCCGCTTACAGCAGCCGTGAGTCGGGATAGCTCTTTCTCTGCGCTGAGAGTCGTTTACCAAACCTTACCAGACATCTCATTTGACATACAGGTCCTTTACTTCGGATATTTTAACACAAGGACAAATTATAGTGTGTTGTGAGGAGTCGTTTCAGTATGTGCGTGAGGATCGAGCTCCAAACGGACCGGCTCTTTCTGCTGCTCGTACTGAGTCTTTCGGTGATTTACACGAGCTGTCAAGGTGAGTATTTATGTTTAAGAAGCTAAATCTGCTATGTTATGGAGTTAGATGTTCATTTTGGACTCATGATTAACTGGGATTGTAGGCTACATGTTGTCTGGGGCTTTACTGGCAGAGGATTTCTTAGTAAGCGCCGCGTAAAGTTCAATTACGAAGAATTTTGGATATATTTAGAGGTTGATGGATCACGTGTTACTTTCACACAAATGGCCTATCGACTGCATGATGATAATGATGAATAAACCTTATATTTAAAGTCAGGGATCCTCCACTGAAACGTTATATTGAGTTCACATTTAAACTAGTCTACTTCTCGAAACGACGTTTTTAAAGCTAAAGCTAATGCGACACCAGGGACACGGCGTCCGTTTGCGAACTTCTATGGATAATTCACCAAAAAATGAAGATGAACTCACTATTTACTCATCCTCAAGTGGTTCCAAAACTTTCAGTTTCTTGTTGAATACAAAAGAAGATATTCGGAAGAATGTTGGAAACTAGACACTAGAAAATTAAATACTTTTCAATGGCCATAGCAGATTTTGTTTTTGTGTTAAAAAGAGGAAAGAAAATCTGGAACAAGGGCTGAGTAAATGACAGCGTTTTAATAATGTGGTGAACTATCCCTTTCAACACTCCAAAGCTATAGCTACACTGTAAAAAATTGTGCTAAATTTAGCACCTATATTTCTAAAGATGGTGGTATTTACCACCTTAATCACTTCATAGAACCATTAATGGTGCTTTACAGAACTAAAATTGGTTCCCTACGAGCCAAAGAACCAATTAGCGGTGCTAATCAGATAGCATATCATGCATGAAGAACCCTGAAAACCAATTTTTTTGTGTGTATGCAACTCAAAAGTTTTAATGGTCCTTTAAATAACATGTACTTTATAACAACCTTTATAACAATTTTAAGTATCAACAAACGCAAAAGTTACACTACATATTGGCATTAGCACACCGTTCGCTTGTTAACGCACAGACGCCTTCTTTAATGGCGGTAAACATAAACAGTAGGTAGGCCTACGTCAATCGAGCTTCAATCAGTGTAGTAGTATGGGACGCTATGTCAACAAAACCGGAGTATTTTAATGATATCTTCGTCCTTTAAAACGCACTAGAAACTTGTATTGTTTTATTTAAAAACTCTTTTCGATGTCTGACGCTCGTAGCTAAGTGTTTGCGTTGCTCCACACAAATTGCGCCACAAAATATGACCTATAATGTTGAACCATTTCCCCCAAGTCAGATATCGGCGCAGTGTTACAGCGGGACAGACTGATTGTGTTATGGGTCCCTGCAGCAGAAGATAATGACACTAATCCTGAAGATCAGATTACCACCGTCCCGAACAGACCTGTTTATGAAAGCAGCAGACTTGTGCTGTTTTTACCACTTTAATAACAGACTCTATCGCGGCTTATTCAGGTCATTTGAACAGTTACGCATAGGCTGCAGATGGCACGGAGGTTTTTATATTAAAGTTGCTTCATAAGTCAGGGTATTGTGGATGTTTATATTTAATTTAGTGACACAGCATGTTGGGCGGCCATATGTTGTGTTGTGATAATGAGATGCAGTCCTCCTGTACTATCCTGTGGGCTTCTGTTTGCTTTACAAGTACACATTCTGCTGATTTGGGGGATTTTTGCAATGAGACAGGTAGAATTGCACAAATGAACATTAATACAAGATGCAATTTTCAAAATAAAAAATGATAATTTATGCAAGCTTTTAAAAAAACTCGCTGAATGACTGGATGAAGGACAGTTATAGTATTTCAAAATAAATAAAGTGGTTGATAGAATAGTCTAAATATTCAAATTTATTCGAAAAAAAAATTCTATTGTTGAATTTCAAGCATATTGCTGTTTTGCACTTAAAAGAGCTGAAATATTCACAATTACAAAAAATAATCTTTTTTTTTTTTTTTTTTAAATAGCCAAAAACTTCAAACAACTTTTGTGCATCTCTCTAACTTGCAGTCATGCACAGGCATGGGATGATATGGAATATGCGATTTGGAAAAGTCAAGGTTTTAAAACCGCCAAAGTTTTCTGTTATATCGTTCTGTTATATGTAAGGTTTTTTTGTTTGTTTGTTTGTTTGTTTGTTTTTTACCTTTTTTTCACAACTATTTTATTTAGTTTTTTAGGGCAACAGTATCTCCAGCAGAAAATGAACCTCTACATCAAAAGCTACTCGTCCAAAATATTTTTAATGTTTCTTAAAATAAAATATATTGAGTTCAATAGGGGAAAAAGTTGTTTTTTACCCAGACATTTAAAAAGAACTTATTTTAGAGCAGTGATCACAATACCGTGATACCATGAAATTTTTATCCAAGGTTATCATACCATCAGAATCTTATACCGGCCCATGCCTAGTCATGCACAATATACAGTATTCTATAGCAATATAATTTTGATTGGTGTTATATGGATTTTCTCTTTACATGATTCTTTATTGTCACTATATTATATACTGTCAGTGCATTTTGAACATCTTTATTTCTGGATAAGTTAAAAAAAAAAAAAAAACTCATTAAAAACAAGATATATAAAACTACTAGGTTAAAGTTAACACTATATTTCATGTTTATAGCAAAATATTCACAAATATTTTGAGAGTGTAGGTACACTGACTGATTCTGTCCTTCCTAGTGCTTCAGAGTGGGTGGAGCTAAAAATCTATTTTAGTGCACTTTGCTTGCTGCAGCTCTCTGATTGGTGCATTATTCTGTACTGCATCATGGGTAATGTAGTTTTCAGCAGAAGTTCCACTGTTTTAAAAATAAGTCAAATTAACACAAACAGACAGGTTCAACAAAAAACAATTGATTAACACAACATAGGCTCATTCTGAAAACGTAACCCTATATACATTTCTGGAGATCGCGAATTATGTAGCCAGAGGTACGTATGGCTGCATTTTGTCTTTTAAACTAACGCTACGGGGCGGTATGACGCCGGTCCTTTTCGCTCTTACCAGCTGACCGTTTACCGCCATGTGGACAGCTTTCCTACTGTTACCAGTTTGACCAGTAGCTCGCCATGTACGTCGGCGGACTTGAGATGCAGAGAGGAGTGGACCACGATGACGGTGTTTTAATCCAGCGAAGAACGGTTCCAGAAAGCGGGTAAGACAAAAACAGAAGCCAAAAAATAAAATAAACAAGTAAATAAAAGGGTGAGAATGTGGTAAAATCTGAAAACGTGGTAAAAATCAGGCGAGGGTTTTTTTTTTTTGCTTTTGAAAACCGTCGGTTGGTGTGGAGAGGTGAGCATGATCGAACACCCAATGAGGGGGGAGAGCATGCTCAGAGCCCGGCGGATAGTCAGCGGGCCAATCAGAAATAATAAATAAACACCTGTTTATTTTAGTGATTGGACCGGAGAGACACCCTTCTTAAGGAGAAGAGAAGGAGCAGCCGGGGGAGAGGAGAGAACACACACACACACCGCTACACGTGTTGTGTGTGAAAGAATATAAAAATAAAATTAATTACTTACCTGTATCGCCGACCCTGTCTTCTTCTTCTCACAACAACGAACTTTACTACAGTTGGGTTTAGGGAAGTGGTGGGCGGGTCAATCAGTGTGAAAACACTATTGGTTGGGTTTAGGGAAGGAGGAGGGTGGGTCAGTCAATCGGTTAGTCAGTCAGTCGACAGCGGCCTCTGGTGGATTTACACAGGAAGAGGAGGCGCAAATGGCACTTGCGAAAGAAATTTGAGATCTGAAAAAGCGTACACAGTGGCCTCTGGTGTATTCACAAAAACAAAAACGGCAAAAAAAAAAAAAACGTAGCTCCTGGGACGTATTTGGCGCTCTCCAGAAATGTATATAGTGGTACGTTTTCAGAATGAGCCTGGGTTGAATTAACATCCTTAGAGCCATTAAAGGTAAATTATTGTTTAAAATCAATATTCATATGGCAAAATTAGTTTTGTTTTCCAGAAATAAACTGTTGTGATGTTGAAGAATTGTGAGCTTTAACAAAATACTTTCATTGCATGTTTACCTGCATTGTAGAGCATTGTGGAGTTATTAAATGAAGAGTACGACATTTGAAAGTGCATCTTAAGTGAAGTTAAGAGAGTTAATATCCCTCTATATGATGACCTATTGGGCGTCACGATGGCGCAGTGGGTAGCACGTTCGCCTCACAGCAAGAAGGTCGCTGGTTCGAGCCTCGGCTGGGTCAGTTGGCGTTTCTGTGTGGAGTTTGCATGTTCTCCCCGTGTTCGCGTGGGTTTCCTCCGGGTGCTCCGGTTTCCCCCACAAGTCCAAAGACATGCGCTATAGGTGAATTGGGTAGGCTAAATTGTCCGTAGTGTATGTGTGTGAATGAGTGTGTATAGATGTTTCCCAGTGATGGGTTGCAGCTGGAAGGGCATCCGCTGCGTGAAACATATGCGGGATAAGTTGGCGGTTCATTCCGCTGTGGCGACCCCAGATTAATAAAGGGACTAAGCCGAAAAGAAAATGAATGAATGAATGATGATGACCTATTGAGTGCCGAATGAAAGTTTTGTAAGAAGCATTTGAAAGTGAATGACTCATTTATAGACAGTCAGAGGGAAATGTCTTTCTATGCAGGCAGAAGTGTGTGGAGTAATTTTAAAGTGTGCGCTATAGCTAGGTCTTATCGAAGGTCTATTTCTGAATTCATTTTGCCCCAGCTTTCTTATCGAACCCTTTCATGATTCTGTGCAAGATTCATCATCTCGTATTCTGGCTGTTGAAACAGAGGCATGGCGACAGTCTATGGGTTTCAATCTCTGCCTTTCATAGCCCTGATTTCAGGGGAGGCTTGAAAATGTTCAACACCTGTTTTTTGGATTGCTAGTGATTAGCTTGATCAAGGGCTATTCAGAAGCTGCTAGTTGACATAATTAGTCTGGCGCTTTGTCAGTTTATGGCTTGTAAATGAGACTCATTATGCTCTCTAATATCCTCATGCTGGCCGAGCAGAAATGATAGCCGTCCATTTGTTGTTTCTCACATAAAATATTTCTGATTATCTGATGATGCTTTTTCTGATGTACTTTGCGTCTTTTTAATTTTCACATAAAAGAGCACAGATCTACACTCTAAACATGCTGAGCACTCAACTGTAACTCAACGTTGGCCAAATAAGAACAAAGCCAACATTGGTTAAGGTTTAAAAATTCAGTTCCACTTTATATTAAGTGGCCTTAACTACTATGTACTTGCATCAAAAAATAAATACAATGTACTTACTGTGTTCATAATGTATTGCAGAACACTTCTGGTGGTCTTGGGGTGGGATATGGGTATTGTTAAGAACAGGTTTGGGGGTATGGGTTGGTTTAAAGGTGCAGTATGTACGTTTGACTCCCAGTGGTTAAACTAGGTATTGCATTCAGATTGCCAGATTGAGGACCAACAGGAGCTATCGAGCCTAAACACTGATTTAAAGGCTGATTTAAATCGTGTTCTAAATAAAAGCAACGGCACGCGATAGAAGGAATATTTTCATATTAAAAGGAGTTTTTGTTATAACCAATACCTGGAATTTATATTTTAGAAACGGCTTCTTGCAGCTGAACAACAGAAATCTGACAATGATCACCTCAGGTACACCTCATGTGCTTTATTCAGTGTTAAATGTTAATAATGTGAGTTTGAATGCCATTTTACATGACATTTATTGCCATATACTGAAAGCAGCAACAGATAGTTTACCTCAGATCTTGAAAATAAAATAAACCATTTGAAATTGAACTTTAGAACTGTGACTCAAAACCAATACATCAGTGATTCAGCATCTACATTTAATAATGTTAAAGAGGTTTAATATGTATTATTTAGATCTTAAACTTTATCATTTCGTGAGTAAGTGCATATTCTGTGCTTCTGAATGGCTGTATTTAAATTTTTGTCGTGTTTCGTCTGGTGCAAACAGCCAAATTGCTTATCACTGCAAATCTCATCACGTAGCGTGTTATTAGGACACGCGGTTACAATGTAACCTGCTCACCTAATGTTTACTCTCGTAATATTTATATTATTTGCCAATTAATAACCTAATGTGGAACTCTGAATCTGCGTCTCATTTCGGAGTCTGCTACTGTCCACTGGAGGTCGCATTTCAGTCACGGACGCATGCTATGAGAGCCTTTCTGACTGAATGAATGAAATACGCAGTTTTCCAACAAGGCAACCCGGGGTGCTGAAATATAACTGGCTAAAGTGGCAGTGGACAGGTTAAAAGAACCAAAACAAAGACAGACCGCAACGTTACGGCATGTAACGCACATTTTCAAAGCAGAATAACTGACTTTAGGATAGTTTTTCAGATAAACAAGAATGTTCACTTGGCATGTTTCTTAAATATCTGCAAACATATTATGGTATTTTTATGCTTTAGAAGAGTCAAAAACTTACATACAGCACCTTTAAGGGTGGGTTAAGGTGTAAGGGATGGTCAACAGTGTAATTAAAAATGTAATTATAGAAATTTATTACAGATGTAGTTACATTTATGTATTTAATCAATCATAAGTAAAATGTAAAAAACATGTATTTAAACAATAGGTACATTGTAACAATTGATTAATTTTAGTGCAAGTACATATTAGTTAAGGCCACTTAATATAAAGTGGGACCAAAATTTCTATTTAAACTACATTTTTTTAAACAGCCCTTGATTTTTTTCCCCCTATTTGACCCAGTGTTGGGTTAAAACAACCCAGCTTTTTTAGAGTGTACTAGCAGAGATTAACTTGATCATCCCAAGTAGCCAAACGTTCACTCATATTGAGGCTGATATTACTTCCGGTTCATCCATCAAAATGAAATGAGAGTAGGGCTGGATATTGGCAAGAGCGATATGTGCTGTGATATGGGTTATGTGCTGTGATATATAGCAATAACATAGCTAGAACGAAAGGAATGATGATACTGTACATTGCAGAATTATTGTTTTCTGCTTGTTTGATTGATTTACGATGACTTAATTTTAGGAAAAATGTTTTAAGAGCACATCACTATACGCGTAACAAATAATATGTACACTGCCCTAAAAAGGCAAAGTGCAATAACGACACATATAGTCAAAACTGAGTTAAAGCCTAAAATAGGCTTTGTGATATCTGTTCTTTTTTCTGACAAAGTCTCCTGGTTCAATTTTATCCCGGTTTAGAGAAACAAGTTAAAATGTCTGTCACTACAAAAGCTTCTGTGTCTGATATAAATTGGATTGCAGAGCTTGACCAAAGTGAGCATTTGTAGTCAAAAAGTATATAATAGGTCTTTTTTAAAATAAAGTAAAGCATTATTATAGAATATTATAGAAGCATTATTTGTTAGCTGTGGTTGTATGGATTACTTTAAAGCTGTCTAAATATGGAATTTAGACCATCAGAGACATCAGGACCCCTTTAAACTGGTTGCATTGTACTATACACTGTAAAAAAAATTGTGATTCATGTTTTTATTTATTTATTTATTTATTTTTCCCCATTCATTTATCCTTTTGAATTGCATTATGGCACCTTATCTTTCTTCCAACAATGTTTAACCTTGAAAAGTTTTTTTATGAACTTTTATGAACATTTTTTATATTTTAAAGTGATATATCATCTAGGTTGGTGTTGTATATTACACTACAAAAACATTGTAATAAACTGCAAGTACATTTTCTGTTAATTTACAAAGTTATTTCTCTCTATATCATTTCTGATACATTACATCATTTCAAACTACTAAAATGTCAGAGTTGAATTTTCAACATCAAAAGTCGACAGAGCAGAGATCAAGCTCCCATAATGCAATTCACAACCGTAAATAAACGGAAAACCCTTGTGAATCACAAAATGTGGAAACTTTTAATTAACAGATATTTCTTTACAGTGTAGTACAGGGATATATAGCTTTGACCCAAAGTAACGGCTGGCCTACTATACTGTCATTTATTGTAATGAAACAAAAGCAGCAGATAATAAAGGACAGACAGTATAATTCAATTCAATTTCAATTCATCTTTTTTTTCTATAGCGCTTTTACAATGTAGATTGTGTCAAAGCAGCTTAACATAGCAGTTATAGTAAATTGAAACTGCGTCAGTCCAGTTTTCAGAGTTGAAGTTCAGTTTAGTTCAGTTCAGTGTGGTTTAATTTTCACTGCTGAAAGTCCAAACACTGAAGAGCAAATCCATCGATGCGCAGCTCCACAAGTCCCAAACCAAGCAAGCCAGTTGGAGGAACAAACTTCACCAACTGACGAAAGTAAAGGAAAAAACCTCGAGAGAAACCAGGCTCAGTTGGGCACGACCATTTCTCCTTTGGCCAAACTTCTTGTGCAGAGCTGCAGTCTAGGCACCATAATACATATGGAATCATTTATTGTCACGTTTTCAGTGAGTGACCATGTAAAACTCTTAAAGTGTACCACCACACACACACAAGTTTGAAACACTTTATTCAATCAGCACGCTGTGATGGGTCATGTATTGATAGAGTGTTTTCATTTCAGCCTAAAGGGCGGCGACATCGACTTTCTAGGCATCAATACTTACTGATCCTTTCTGAAAGCGTGAGGCTGAGGCTCTTTACATGCCAGACACCTGCAGCCACACAAGCATAAAATTGGGATATTTAAGAGGAAGATTACAAGTTGACATTTTGACTTTTAAAATGCCACAAGTCCATTGGCCTCCTAATCCCCCTCTTGTTATGTGTGACATTTCATTATTTAGCATCCTGATGGTTTTTCTTGGCCTCGGATTCAGAATGCAGAAGAGGGTACGTCTTTGAAATACACTGACACTAAATAAGGATTTGTTTTTGTGAAGGCTACAAATTGTTCTGATTTCACTCTCTTCATGAAAGGAATTACTCAGAATAATCTCTTTTGAGTTGCTCTTTAATGGCATAAACAAAGAACACAAGCTTTTTAGCGATGAAAAGAAGCTGTCGTCATTGTGGCACATGTTGGAATATTTTCAGTCTGGGTAGTCTATGTTAGCATATAGAAATAAATATCTTTACATATCAAACATCTCACCAGGTCTCACACTTTCATTTATAGTTAAAGCTACTAAAACTTTTTAACATTAATGTTAACATTTTAACATTTAACATATAAATCATGAGCAGTATTGCTTTTACTAAACAGATTTTTTGTAAAAATAAATAAAATAAAATAAATTAAAAAAAGATAAAAAATGTATAAAAATCAGTTTATATAAGGAATGAAGACAATAAAAATTGTGTTTGGTGAATTGATAGTTCACCAAAAAAAAAAAAACTTCTGTCAACGTTTACTGATTCTTGACTTGTTCCAAAAAAGTTTTTGTTCTTCCTACTATGGATGTCAATGGTTACAGGTTCCCAACATTCTTCAAAATATCTTTTTTTTCTGTTCAACAGGAAAAAAAAGTAAGTAACTGATGACAGAATTTTCTTTTTTGTGTGAACAATCCCTTTACTGTTTCCAATAATGAGCAATGTTGCTCTTACTAAAAAGATTTTTTGTAAAAAATAAAAATAAAAACTAATAATAAAAATTGTAAAGATCTGTTTATCTAAGCATCAAAGATGAGATTTTTGTGTCAAAGTAAATTGTAAAAATTACAAAGTACATTTTCTACTTTAAAAGAATAGTTCACCCAAAGAATGAAAATTGTCATCATTTACTCACTCTTGACTTGTTTCAAACCTGTTTGAGTTTTTTTTCTTCCTACTATGGCTGTTAATGGTTACAGGTTTCCAACATTCTTCAAAATATCTTTTTTTCTGTTCAACAACTGTAACTGATACACTTTAAAAACTGGACATTTTTTGTTTGGGTGAACTATCCCTTTAATGTTTCAAATAATATACAGAATATAAAATGTAAATTTGCGTAAAATAGTGTTCCGATAAATCAAACAGCTCACTATAAATGTATGATAGTCATTATTTTTTGCTTAGGAACTCAAAATATAATTAATCAGGACACAATTTCTGTAAAAAAATTAAGAACTTAAAGCTGTATTAGAGCAATTCCATGTAAATGTCAACCTTGCCGTGAAAAAAAGTAGTTTTTACCAAAATAGAAAAACCCTTTTTAAGTTATTGGAGGCTTGTATTTTGCAGTACTGTAAAAATACTCAAAAATCTGTCAATGTTTTTATACAATTATTTGATTTACCAAAGTCACACAAGTGCCAATTTCACATCTGTCACACCCATAACAGAGAGACGTCACATCCATAATGAAGCTTCTCTTCATGAATGCAAAATAATTTTTGTTCTATAGAGAGGGTGGCATGGTAAGAAGGTCGCTGGTTCGAGTCTCAGCTGGGCCAGTTTGCATTTCTGTGTGGAGTTTGCATGTTTTCCCCGTGTTGGCGTGGGTTTCCTCTGGGTGCTCCGGTTTCCCCCACAGTCCAAAGACATGCGCTATAAGTGAATTGAATAAATTAAATTTGGCGTAGTGTGTTTCTCAGTACTGGGTTGTGGCTGGAAGGGCATCTGCTGTGTAAAACATATGCCGGAATAGTTGGCGGTTCATTCTGCTGTGGCGACCACTGAATAAGGGACTACGCTGAAGGAAAATCAATGAATGATTCTATAGAGAGCCAACTCTTATACTTTTGATTAGTATAATTTTTGGGGGGTTGTGCAGTTCAATTCACAGAGTTAGAATTCACAGAATTTCTATGTTGTATACTGTAAACTCGCATACATTTCTGGTCATGCATGTTTATTTCCCTCATTTAAAATATTAAACACGCTCACAGATTGATATTTTTCTAATCACTTAACTCTGTGGTTAGTTGTTTTGAAAAATATAAACAGATGTTTCAATATACTCTTAACATATAACATTCATTGTTTCAAGTTTGGGTGACACGGTGGCGCAGTGGGTAGCGCTGTCGCCTCACAGCAAGGTTGCTGGTTCAAGCCTCGGCTGGGTCAGTTGGCATTTCTGTGTGGAGTTTACATGTTCTCCCCGTGTTCGCAAGGGTTTCCTCCGGATGCTCCGGTTTTCCAAATCCAAAAAGACATGCGCTATAGGGGAATTGGGTAAGCTAAATTGTCCGTAGTGTATGTGTGTGAATGAATGAGAGTGTATGGGTGTTTCCCAGTGATAGGTTGCAGCTGGAAGGGCATCCGCTGCATAAAACATATGCTGGATAAGTTGGCGGTTCATTCCGCTGTGGCGACCCCTGATTAATAAAGGGACTAAGCTGAAAAGAAAATGAATGAATGAATGTTTCAAGTTTTTTACTGCAAATGTCACATCCATAACGCTGGAATTGCTCATTACGTTTGTATTGTTTTGATGAAAACCCCTGCTCAATTACTTTGACCTATAACCATACATATTTTTCTGTTATCATTTTCCATTTATTTGGTTTTGTTTTAATTCCTTTTATGCCTCAAGCTTTGGTGAATGTCTGATCAAGGTCACAAGTCAGATTGGCAATTTATATGAGAAATTCCAAGCATAATTTAAGAGACATTAATAAGGACATGTCTCCAGAGTTGGTGTAAGCATTTGAACATTTAATTGCATTTATGAGCATGTTAAAATTCAGAGCGGATCGATATCCTGTAAATGAATTATCTGAGGTTTTCCCATCATACTGAGAGATGACTGTGCAATGCCTTTAAATAAAATGACAGGGAAAGCAAAGGTGTCTGTAGATCCCCTGAGCTCATTTGTCAAATAAGAGGCTCTGTGTTTTGGCAGGATCAGAGCAAAGGACACTGGGCTTCTTAAAGGCTGCAGGACAAATGAAGGTTTCATGGTGTCCTTCTGCTGAAGAGCTCAGACCACACTGGGTATGAAACGCCTCTGCAATTAATGCCCGCAAATCTGCATCTGAGACTATCATACATGCATCTGTCCCTATAATACATGCGCCACAATGTGGTGATGGGCATGATGCAAGTGTTTATTTTGCTAGTTTTAGTCTGGTGCAAGTATCATTTTCATGTTCTGAGCCACACTGGTAAAATAACAAATGCATTTGCGCCTGTTTGTGCGCCCATGGACGTGCTGGTCTGAAAAGGAGGTGTGTTAAGGCACATTGTTGGTGCGTTGCTATTTTAAGGCAACTGAAATAAACCACACCATTGACCAACTAAAAGCTGGTCTGAAGTCAATAGCGCAGGTTTTTATTTTGTTGTTAATTAAAGAGCGTGTTAGTGTTATGCATGGTGGTATAGCTCAGTTTTTTGACCACACTTTGTTGTTTTCGTTAATTAGTTTGCTGGAAATTAGAACGTAATTTAGAAATGTATTTAAACAAATCTTTGTGCTTCAAAATTGGATAATTAAATACCTATGGAATGGATGTCTTGAGTGAAGTCCACCACTATTTCCCAAATCCACATTGGATGAGGCTGACACCACATGTTTGTTTTTCATAATATATATCAAAAAAATTATTTATTAAAATTGCTATAACCATAAATGTATTTTTTAAATCTTTTCTATATTTAAAGCTCAATATTTCAAGTTACTCAAACTTGATTTTTTTGTGAAATGAAAGCTTGCACATTCTGTCAAATACAGAAGCTAGAGGTTTGATGTTGTTCTAGCAGCCTGGGAATACAGTATAGTTGGAATGATAAACCCATTTCTCCAGTAGTTTATACTGGCCACTCTGTGGAGACTGCTGTTTTGAGAAAGCATTTATTTATCAATTCTTTTAAATAAATAAAAATTCACATTTATTTATATAAAAAGCACGTTTCATATTATATTTTATTATATCATTATATATTTTAATATTGTATTAATATCTTTAATTAATTATTTTAAATAAATAAAAATACATATGGTGCGGTGGCACAGTGGGTAGCGCTGTAGCCTCACAGCAAGAAGGTCGCTGGTTTGAGCCTCGGCTGTGTCAGTTGGCATTTCTGTGTGGAGTTTGCATGTTCTCCCTGTGTTCGTGTGGGTTTCTTCCGGGTGCTCCGGTTTCCCCCACAGTCCAAAGACATGTGCTATAGTTGAATTGTGTCTGCTAAATTGGCTGTAGTGTATGTGTGTGAATGAGTGTGTATGGGTGTTTCCCAGTGCTGGGTTGCAGCTGGAAGGACATCCGCTGCGTAAAACATATGCTGGATAAGTTGGCGGTTCATTCTACTGTTGCGACCCCTGATTAATAAAGGGACTAAGCCGAAAAGAAAATGAATGAATGAA
The DNA here is from genome assembly GCA_903798115.1 of Danio jaintianensis. Lineage (NCBI taxonomy): Eukaryota > Metazoa > Chordata > Actinopteri > Cypriniformes > Danionidae > Danio > Danio jaintianensis. The sequence continues at coordinate 5,790,608 of CAIGQV010018202.1, forward strand.
AAACACATATTTATTTATTAAAAATATTTCAGAGTATATTTTATTATATTATTGTTATATTTTAATATTGTATTCATATATTTAATTATTTTAAATAAATAAAAATATTTCCCAGTGATGGGTTGCAGCTGAAAGGGCATCCGCTGCGTAAAACATATGAAATCATTCTGCTGTGGCGACCCCAGATTAATAAAGGGACTAAGCCGAAAAGAAAATGAATGAATGAATAAATAAAAATACATAGTTATTTATTAAAAATACTTCTTATATTTTATTACACTATTGTTATATTTTAATATTGTCTTAATATATTTAATAAATTCTTTCAAATAAATAGTATTATATTTATATATATTTTTGAATAATGACATTGCTTCAAACTTGATTATTATTTTTTTCATATGAATAAAGCTAGCAAATGCTTTTAGATTCAGAAGTCTTCAATATAAACCATTTGGACTGAAATAAAAAACTTTTAAAAACGAATTAACCCAGCCACAGTCAATATGGAGATTGTTGTTTTTGTAAAAGTCTCTTTGTCTTCAAAAGTAATGACACTATATACAATAAAAGAGCATTTATTTAACCAGTCTGGAGTCTTATGGGGTGTTTAAGATGTTAAGAGAATTCTGATTGGAAAAGTAATGGTGGTCATGTAATTCCAGTAATTAGTCCAGTTAATGAGGATGTTGGCTGGAGCGTCTGTGAGCTTGTTTATGTGTTGTGCTGTTTACCTTTGCGCTGATTTGACAGGGTGACAGAGCTGCGGCTGGACTTTAAAGCTCTCGCGTTGCTATGGGAGACGTGTGCTGTCAGAGCCCGTCCTCCCTCATCCCAAACCAAGAAGGAAAAATCTGCGCTTTAAAGGAGAACACGGAGCTCAGCACAAACACAGACACTATTTGTACAGACACAGAAACAAACATTCATTTGCAACTGAATCAATGTTCGATGTCTTATGATAAAACATCAAATATGGAAGATAGATCTGTAGATCTGTTCAGTGTTGAGTTTTGGACATCATCTTTAGTTACTCAGACCCGGGGGAATTTTTTTTGTAGTGTGTTATTATAGTTTTTAAAGTGTTTGATATGAAATGAGAATTTAAATGAGAATTACTAAAATAAAATAAAATTAAATTAAATAAAAAAATGTTTTTTAATAAAATAAAAATATGATAAAATAAAAACATTCAATAATAAAATAAAATTAAATATAAAATTAAATTAAAAAATATATACAAAAAAATGTAATTAAATAAAAAATTAAATTAAAACATTAAATAAAAAAAATTATATACATAATTTAATAAACAAATTTAATAAAATAAAATAAATTCACTCATTCTTTTAGTATACTGTTACTCGAATGTGTCATTTATTCTTTATGGATAATAAAGATATATATATATATATTGTTATTTTTATTTTTTTATTATTATCAGACATTACTCACCACTGTAACTGTAATATAATATTTTAGGTGCATGCATATAAATTTGTACTGCATATTTAATGTGTTATGTTATTAAACAATTTATTATGTATAGACAAATACACTACACTGTGACACTTTGATATATTTTATTTCATTCATGTATAGTTATTCTTTTTTTGTCTAATAAGTTTAATTTGGTCACAGTAACCAATTAATTAATTAAAATTACAGTAACCACAAGTTATAGGATTATTTTTTGATATGCATAAACTTACGGGAAAAAAACAAAAACAAAAAAAAACACGCCAACCCCAGCCTGTAAGTATACAATATACAGTGATAATCAAAACAACTTTTTAGTTAATGCATTGCTTTGGGGAAAAGAATTCCCCATGAAGTGACAGAAGAAAGATCTGGTGAAATTGTCCAATGTTGCCTTTTAATTTTATTGGGAGAAACAGGGAGCAACACGGTGGCTCAGTGGTTAGCAATGTCACCTCATAGCAAGGTCAGTTGGCATTTCTGTGTGGAATTCGCATGTTCTCCCCGTGTTGGCATGGGTTTCCTCCGGATGCTCCAGTTTCCCCCACAGTCCAAAGACATGCGCTATAAGTAAACTGAATAAACTAAATTGGCCATAGTGTGTGTGTGTGTGAATGAGTGTGTATGGATGTTTCCCAGTACTGGGTTGCAGCTGGAAGGGTATCCGCTGTGTAAAATCTCAAATAGTCTTGGAACAGGTGGACGTTAATAGCGACAGATATTTTATTTTTTGGTGAACTGTCCCTTTAAATGCAGTAAATCCAGCAGAAATATGGTCAGCAGTGCCGATGACAGTTTAGAGTTGACACAGTGCATTTATCCTGCATAAGCGTTGTGTAAAGTGTCACCCGGTCAGCTCGATCAGCGGGTGGATCGGTCATTAGAGGTGGACAGGCTCCTGCTCTCCTGCTTCTGTTCAGATTTCTCCTGCTCTGATGATTATACACACAAGAGAAGCTGATTAAAGAACAGAGTCTGAGTCTGTGCTGACAATCACAGCTGGAGCTGCTCACTGTAGATCTGCTCAAACCTCACTACACTCTGTTTTATAGGTATTTTCTAACAGGTGATCTACTGTCACTGTGCAAATTAATGGTGGTTTATTATGTTTGTTAGTTTTTTCAACTTTTAGAATCATTAGTGAGATCTGCAAAGTTTACAAAGATTTACAAAGTTCAATGTCATTGCAGGAGATATTCTCTACATCAGTAAGCACTGTTATATAATATATATAATTTAAAGATAATTTTTTTATTTGTTTGTTATTCAAACAGATATAAAATGTACAGGTGACAAATTAATAATAAATAAATAAATAAATAAATAAATAAACATTTCAACAAAACATACAACACTGTAAAAAATGCTGAGCTCCACAAAATCGATTTGTGTTGGGACAATATGAAGGAATTAGGTTAACTTATTCGGTTTTTTTTTCAATTTAAGTGCATTGACGTGTCCGTAGCCAGCCTGGTGAAAGGGGTGGTTCTTTTTTTCTCAAAAAGTGGACCGTTTTGCAATTATATGCCTCATTTTCTATTTAACTATGAAATTTAAATACTGCTGTTTAGTGACATTTTAAGCACTATTCTGAATTAATGGGCATCGGATGGGCATCATAACCACACTTTTTGACTATTTTAGCCAAAATAGTATTCAAATCAACTTTAATATGGTATGCTTTTGGTGCTTCACACCTTTTTATTGGTCATTTTTGTTTCAAGAATAAGGCCCAATATTTAAAATAAAATATTTAAATATTCTTGCACAGCTGGATGTTGTAATATATTTGTTTGCATTGGCCAAAACTGAAGCGACACACCGAAGCGACAGCCAACAGAGGATTCTGCTTGGTCTTAAAGCCTTTTTCGATGGATTATTTTCACCATGATGGCATAGCAGTCAAAATAGGACAAATGAGCTCATGTATGGGACAAATTCAGGACCTTTGTCAGTGAGGGGTGGGTCTTCCGAACCACCCAAACCCCCCTGGCTATGGGCCTGATTGAACATAGCAATGAAGTTTTCTCTCAAAAAACTCAAGAATTGTGCTGTTTCAGCTCATTTTAAATAAGTAGTTTGAACAAACAGCAAATATATTTTTTGAGTGAAGGCAGCTAACAAGAAAAAAAAAAATACAAAAAAATGAAAATAATGTTAAATAAATTAGAAATATAATAGATTATGTATATATATATATATATATATATATATATATATATATATATATATATATAATATTAACATATGTATATACGATAAATATAAAAGTCTATAAACATCTATCAAAATAAATACTAATAAATATATATATATATATTTTTTTTAAATATATAAATATAATCACAAATTATTAAATAATTAAAAAATAATAAAAAAAAATTATAAAATGCCATTTATTACAATTTATGAAAACATGGATGTAAATTATGCCTAAGCAAGGTAAGACAAATATTTAAACTATACGTTTATTAAATAAAAAATTTATCCCAAAATAAAATAATAATCCAAAAATAATCATAACAGATGCATAAGAAATACTAACTAGAACTAAAACATAAATAAAACGACATCAAAATAATTTCAAAATATCTGTAAACACAAAAAGAAGCTCGAACAGGTATGGAACTAATGGACATTAATAACGACATCATTTTTTTGGGAGGGTGAACTGTCCCTTTACACGCAGCAAATCCAGCAGAACTGATGTATAAGAAATACTAACCAGAACTAAAACAAACAAAACGACATAAATTGTTTATGAATTGTTTTTGTTTTTTAAAGAGAATAATGTACAGAACATTCATAAGTTAATACAGTGAAGTTTTCTTAGAAGGCAGAATAACAAAAGTACTCAGCTCACTCTGTTTTAAAACTGTGCCACAGCACAGCAGTACATGATTTTCCATTTGTATCTGTATTTTATATAAGAGAAAGCTAAATACAAGATCCAGATCATCTAATGCAACAAGGCCAAATTAACTTGCTCACTTCAGTTCAAACAAGTGTTTCTCATTCCCGAAAGCAACTCTATATCACTCTGGTCCAGCAGACCTTGAAAGAAACAAAGTGTTCTCCATTCTCCAAGTTCAGGGATTGTTGTCAAATGCAGGTTAAGTCCAGATATTCTCAGAGATGTTGAAAGGTCTATATTGGATGTTTGCCGTGTTAAGAAGTCAGTTTTATACAGCTCACGTCTGACTGTGTTTTTCCAGCCTCTTTCACCCTGTTACATATTCATACACTTAAGAAAAAAATCGTCCGTGTTGACCCAGACAGACAGACTAGGGGAAAAGGCTGTATATTCATTACTCATCATTCATTGCATAAATTGAAAATATCCATAGGGACGTATCTAAAAGTTGTTTCCATGGTAATTTGCTAGAGAAGTGCCCAGCGGGAGCTTCGGAATAAACCCTGCAAAAACTTGAGAAGTTAACAAGACACAATGGGAATATATTCAACACCATTAGCATCCCGCTTTTCTCTCTCTCTGCCTTTATCTCATTCAGTCCATGACTTCTGACTTTAGATGCTTCTCATAAATAAATTCCTTAAGATAAATAAATGAAATTGTTTGTGGATCGATAAAAATGAATACGGCTCGCTCAAATTCAAACAGCCTGTTCAGATTTTTTTGATTGCAGACTTTTGAACACATTTATAGATCTCTTCTGTAATTATTATGTGATTTCTGTGGCCTTTATTATTTATGAGAAAGTATGTTTTGATTGCATTGATTTCAAGGAGAAAGAGTTGATACATATATTCAAGTGCCGTTTTTTTTCACCCCTAACTATGGATGCTTGTTTCACTACATTATAAAATAATAATCACAAATGTTTATCTCACAATTCACCGTCCCAATTCACACTATTAAGAAAATTGGAGTGAAACAGCAAGTCTCTTTTTTTTTATTTCCTGACATTACAATAGGCCCACCGCAACGTGACGTAGGAGTGCAGTTTTCCCCACCCACCGAATTGATTGACAGGCACGTATTAATGTCTCCATAGTAATGCGTATAAACATGTCCAAAGAACAGGATTTGCAAAGAAACTGAGATTAAAATATCTGTCCCAACTCTGTGTGATCATCTGTAGTGGTGTAACAGATCACAAATCTCACGGATCGGACCATTTTTCGGATCAGCCAAAAAGGGGAGGAGACAAATGTAATTTGCTTTCCATTTATTACAAAAACATATAAAAAATATTCAAAATTAAATGAAGAAATGATCAGCTAAATAAAAATAAATTGTAAAATATTCAGTAGTGTGAAAAATTCACTGTTACTACTGTTGCTGATAACGCTAAATGTAGAAATCTAACATAATTTGTACAACCCATATTTATTTTTAGACTAATTTTCAATAAATGATTCAGTTATTCACTCAGAAAACTTTGTTTCATTGCTAGATGGATCATTTTTGAAGAATTATTCAGTGGCGTATTTTTGATGGCTGGTTGTCACCACCCATTGGTTAAATAATGTAATTGCTGCCGACAACTTTCATTTTTGAGCGTCGTTAAATGCATATGACGGTGATTTTAATCTTTACCATAAACATCAGTGGTTATATCTAAACTATAGACTGTTATCCCAGTACTTCTGTGTTATTTGACTGTTTGTACCTTCATAACTAACTCAAAAGACTAAAGACTGAATCTCTTCCTAGATTTTTGTGTTTTTCAAACGCAGATTTGAATGCAGCGATTCGGAGGATTAATGAACATATGCCAATCACCAATCATCTGCACCTCAAGATTGAGTTTTACAAGTTTAAAACGTTTTTAAAACAGTGCATGTTTGTAATGAAGTAAAGACAGTATCGCTGGAATACCGCTGGAATCACCACAGCCAGAAAGTGTCAGTAAACACGTGCCTGTGTATTAAACTACATAATAATCTACTGCTTATTAATATTGATGTAGAAGTTTAGGTTTAGGTTTTGGGCAGGATTAGGGATGTAGAGTAAGATCATACTTCATAACTACTAATAAACAGTTAATATCTTAATAATAGGCAGATAATAAGAAAGTAGATGATAGCATGAATTGTGACAAACTAAAGTGTTACCCGTTTATTTTTCTCCACAATTCTGAGTATATATCTCATACTTGTGGCTTTGTTCTTTGCCAGTCTGAAACAAACTCGAAATTGCAATATTAACTTACTATTTGTTTAGAAATTCTTAGTACATGTCAAATTCCAGACTTTAAGCCTTTAGATTTATAATTGCAAGTAATAAAGTTACAGTTTGGCAAAGATTTAAAATCAAGCAATTCTGATGCTGTGTTCACACCAGACGTAGCACGCACGAATAAATCACGCGTAAATAGACGCGTGAACATTTTGAGTTTCTCCCTTCATTCACACGTCAAATTCACTTCAAAATAGACGCGGATACGCATCATGGGCAGGGCTTCTGTCTGCCCGGTGACTCTAGCTTCTTTTATTGAGGATTTTATTGAGATAGTATCTGTGCTTTATGTGCTTTAGAAAGGCTGAAAAACAGCGTATATTCGTTCTGCGTCATGTCTGAGTCCACTAGATCCTTTCAGAGGTGCACCCAGCTCTGTGAGTTCATCAAGTCCTCCAGAAACTATACCTGGATAATGGAGACTTTCAGCGGTGCTTCAGACTGAGCCGAGCCCAGTTTGATGAACTGTTGTCCGGTGTCGGCAAGAGGATTTCCCCTCTGAACACCAACAACAGGCGCTACGTCATAATCACGCCCCTACAAGAGCAAGCTCATGATTGGTTAACGCGGCGCAAATGTCTGCTGAAGTTTAGATTTTCCAACTCACGATACGCGCAAAACGCTTAACTCGCGCTACTTCATTCGAAACGCATCGTTCACGCCGCAGGATGTCTATTCGTGTCTTTGCATTGACTTAACATGTAAATCACTTGTGCTTGATGCTACATCCGCGTCTGGTGTAAACGCAGCATGAGGGGGAAAAAAATAACACCTAATTTTTTCATTAACGATATTGCATGCTAATGGAGTCACTGTTTATCCTAGTTCACAAAGACTAGTCTAGTCTTAATTTTAAGACAAAAAAATCAAGTCATGTAATCTGAACGGCACAGCAATCTGCCTTTAAACATCGACAGATTGCTGTGCCGTTCAGACTACATGACTTGGATTTTTTTGTCTTAAAATCACTGTGGTATTTCTATGCGACACTATGTAAATGATCCACAAGAGGAGGGTCACACACTACACAATATGACAACAATGCTGTCCGGACCCCAAACCTCAGCAAATGAATGTTTAGGGCAGAGCCATCAGAGAGGACAGAACACTATTGGCTGATGTGTGATGATGACATTACTGACACAACAGTGTTTAATATCTCTATGAATGCGTTCAAGGGAGTGTAAAGAATTTTCCCACGATCACAGCCCAATCTGTCGAAAAAGCTCTTTAAATTGCAAATTAGGCTCAAATTCCTGTAGTGTGAACTAGGCATTAAGCACTAATAATATCCATGTCATCCTGTCTTTGTCTAGTCTTAGAAAAAAGATTTACAAAAATGGTTCACCTTTATTTTTGACGACAAAATGAACACAATGTTCTGTTGACTCTAGCCATTCACTTGCATTTACTGAATCACCAAGCACTACGGTTGAACAAGCTTCAGAAACTTTTCATTTTTTCATTTTCATTTTAGATTGTTATTAATTCGCCTGCAAGCAAAACCTGACCCAGAATGTACAGAAATGTGCATTATTATTTATAAAACTAGACCTGTTTTTATGTAAGGATACCCACACCAAGCAATTTTGTGTTTAATAGACATCTAATAGTCATCTAAATATAGACCTCTTGGCTAAAACAAGGCTAAATTTGGACTGTCAGTGAAAATCTAATAGACATCTAACAATAGCCAAAAAACTGTAAAAATTGTTATGACAAAAAGTCAAGGCAACAAACGTTTTTATGTTGCTTTAACTTATTTTAAAATGTTTCAACTGAATTTTGTTACTTATACAAAGTTTCACCTAATATTTTTAGTCAGTTTGATTGATTTAAGCTGAGATGACTAAAAAAGTTCATTTAATTCAACTAAAATATTTAAGGCAGCAAAATAATTTTTTACAGGGAGTGAGCGAGAATAATTAACAACAGAATTTTTATTTTTGGGTGAACTAACCCTTTCAGACCTGAACTCAATCCAACGAATAGAGCATCTCTCGAATGGGAGATCTGCATTATGAATGTGCAGCTGACAAAACTAAAATCTAAAAAAATGCAATCGTATAAATGCACTCAAATAAGTTTTACATTCACCTCTAGATGAATATATGAATATAAAACTCTGGAGATGCAAAATACAACTTAAGAAATTTCTGAGATAATTCCTGGTATTTTGCTCTGTTTTATACTGTCTGCTTCTCTCTTCAGAGACAACAGTCCTGATAGACATCTGTGATTGACAGCAGGGTGTTATTGCAGTGGAAAGGTCAAGGTTGCTAAAAACTAAGAAAGCGAGAGAAAGCGGCTGATTAGATGCTCTGTGATGAGCTCTGAAAACTCCACAAGCCCTTGCTCAGTATCTGCCCATCTCCCATCAACTCAAGACCACAAAATCAAAAAGAAAAATGTCTTCGTTATTAACCCAGAAAACCTTTTTGTGTGTTTAATCAACATATAAACATAGATGTCTTGGCTAAATAAAGACTATATTTGGACTGTTGGTGATAATCTAATAGACTTCTAACAATAGTCAAAAAATAGCCATTAAATGTGCAGTTAGGGCGACACGGTGGCTCAGTGGTTAGCACTGTCACCTCACAGCAAGAAGGTCGCTGATTCGAGTCCCGATTGGCATTTCTGTGTGGAGTTTGCATGGTCTCCCCATGTTGGTGTGGGTTTCCCGCACAGTCCAATAATATGCGCTATAGGTGAATTGAATAAACTAAATTTGCCGTAGTGTATGTGTGTGAATGTGAGAGTGTATGGATGTTTCCCAGTACTGGGTTGCAGCTGCTAGGGCATCCGCTGTGTAAAACATATGCTGGATAAGTTGGCGGTTCATTCCGCTGTGGCAACCCCTGATGAATAAAGGGACTAAGCCGAAGGAAAATGAATGAATGAATGTGCAGTTATTCATTCCTGTCTATTGGGTTATTATTGAGAAGATATCCTGATAAAAAAAACTGACAGCTCATAGACTGTGCTTTAATTTACTTTCAGAAATAAAACGATGTAAGCAGAAATAAAAAGTCATATGCGAGCGCACGGATGAACCAAAGTCTGTTTACTTTACCTCTGTTTGTTTGCTTTATGCCTCGTGTTGTTGTCTCTTCTCTTCTGCGGCTTTATTTTTTTCTGACAAGCTGTCATTTGCTCACAGGCCTTTGTTCTTTCAAATAGCATGAATTATGCTTTCTCTCCGTCTCTCCCTCGCTCTCTCCTGTCACTCTGATCAAGTGTTTTGAGGAGAGTTTGCTGCAGAATGAAAGTGTCTTACTGCGGCTGCCGCTGAGACTTCACAATCCTCAGAGTATTCGCACATGCGTCTCTGTTACAAAGATAAATAAAGATCTTCTGTGTACTTCTTTCATCTCGTGGAAAGACATCATTGATCAGAAGAAAACTCAAATTCATTTTACATTTTAAAGTAGAATTTTGTCTTTATATGTGTAGCTATATACATATCGCATCGTTGGATTTGCTCTTCGGCATTTGGGCTTTCAGCAGTGACATTTACATTACACTGAACTGAACTAAACTCAACTTCAACTCTGAAAACTGGACTGAAGCAGTTTCAATTTACTAGAACTTCATCTATGTTATGCTGCTTTTATGCAAACTTTTTCCTTTGGCTTAGTCCCTTTATTAATCAGGCATTGCCACAGCGGAGTGAACCGATTCACTTATATATAAATAAATATGTATAAATGAATATATATAAGGGGCGGCATGGTGGCGCAGTGGGTAGCGCTGTCGCCTCACAGCAAGAAGGTCGCTGGTTCGAGCCTCGGTTGGGTCAGTTGCCATTTCCGTGTGGAGTTTGCATGTTCTCCCCGTGTTTGCGTGGGTTTCCTACGGGTGCTCTAGTTTCCCCCACAAGTCCAAAGAGATGCGCTATAGGTGAATTGGGTAAGCTAAACTGTCCGTAGAGTATGTGTGTGAATGGTAGTGTATGGGTGTTTCACATTGATGGGTTGTCGCTGGAAGGGCATCCGCTGCGTAAAACATATGCTCGATAAGTTGGCGGTTCATTCCGCTGTGGCGACCCCAGATTGATAAAAGGACTAAGCTGAAAAGAAAATGAATGATATGTTACACACACACACACACACGCACGCACGCACGCACGCACGCACGCACGCACGCACGCACGCACGCACGCACACACGCACACACACACACACACCTAAAAATAAATAATATAAAATATAAATATACCTTAAATGTAAAAACATCTTAGCTCAAATCAAAGAAAATTTACATCAGGAAAAAAATATTTAGCTCAAATCGTCCCAAAAAAAAAAGAATATAATTGAAAAAAGTAAACAATTTATACTAAAATAGACTTTTTATATGTATTGCTTATTACAATTATGATATGTATTATGTAAGATGAAATAAATAAATGCTAAGTGATATAAAATATCTAAAATAACTATCTAAATTTCTCACTTTCACTTAGTTCAACCTGATGTGCTAAAATAACTAAAACTAAAAAGAAAAATGCATGTTTTCGTTTGCATATAAATGCAAAAATATTCACAAATCATCCTAAGAAAATATATCTAAAATATACCTACTCTAATATGCATGCTGTTTGAGGTTTAAATAAAATGAAAATTAAATTTTATATTAAACATTGCTATTTAACGATTTGCAAAGGTTTTAGGTTAACGTTATTCTAAAACTAAATAAATTGCAAATTATAAATGTCACCAAAAATAATAATAAACTAAATGTTTTAGAACTTTAAGCACAAATGAAAACAGAAAATGTAAAAATAAAAAATCTCAGCAAAAACTGCAATACTATTTTGATACTGAAACAAGACTATTACATGCAGCACAATATATATTAATATAAACTGTATATAATATATTGGTTACTTCACAATAAAGTGATTTCATTATCATATATTAATTTTATGTTCATGTTAGTTTCAACAACAATTATTATTATTATTATTATTATTATTATTATTATTATTAATATTATTATATGTATATTAAATTAATAAAATTATAATTATAACTACATTTATAAATTCTAAATTATATTACATATTAAAATCCAGAGATGTATTTGTAATAATACGTTAATGCAATGTCAACTAATGATTTCAAAAATTAATTTCAAGTTATAAAACTACAATGCTCACCGTTAGTCATTATCACCATAATCATATGACCATGTTTAATATACAGTTGAAGTCAAAATTATTCGCCCTGCTGTGATTTTTTTTTTTTTCTTTTCAAATATTTCCTAAATGATGTTTAACAGAGCAAGGAATTTTTCACAGTATTTCCTATAATATTTTTTCTTCTGGAGAAAGTCTTATTTGTTTTATTTCGGCTAGAATAAAAGCAGTTTTTATTTTTTTTAAACGTTTTGAAGGTCAATATTATTACCCCCTTAAGCAATATTTTTTTTGATTGTTTACAGAACAAACCACTGTTATACAATGACTTGCCTTATTACACTAACTTGCCTAATTAACCTAGTTAAGCCTTTAAATGTTACTTTAAGCAGAATACTAGTATCTTGAAAAATATCTAGTAAAATATTATTTACTGTCATTATGGCAAAGATAAAAGAAATCACTTATTAGAAATTAGTTATTAAAAATAGAAATGTTAGTTGAAAAAAATTCTTTCCATTTAGCAGAAATTGGGGAAAAATATACAGGTGGGGCTAATAATTCAGGAGCACTAATAATTCTGACTTCAACTGTATACAATCTTTGCTATAATGTAAAAACGCCACTATAGTGATCCTCAAAGTATGCTTGGTTTTATTACCCACAACGCATTGCTGTGCACAGATTGCACTGTAAAGTAAAACAAGAGGGCAAAAAGAGAGAAAGGTAAATAGGGAGAGACACAGTAAGGCAGAGGTGAATAACAAATCAAAGTCTTATTTAGAGAGTGCAGACTATTTCTGATCTCGTAACGATATTTCTCTGGATTTATGGCCGGCCTCGGGAGACGAATGACCAAATAAGATCATTATTATTTCCTCGGGCATGTTCTCTTGCTCATTCTGTGCAAACTGTTATGGTAAAGGCAGAAAAAACAGCCTCACTAAACCTACAGGAGTCTGAAGACACAACAGCGTTTCTTCTCGGAGAACTTCCTTTTGATAAGGAACATGCAGGGATGCTGTTTTAATCATAGAAGTGAATCTGAACGGATGCGACGCTTATGTTCGATGAAATCCAGAGAGAGCGGCGCCTCAGAACGCAGGAAAGGGTTTTGTTGTTTATCTCTTTGATGAAATAACGTGTTTGTCCTCAATAAGCCCCAGAAGTTTGTTGTCTGTAGCTTCCCATTCTCAGGATCCCTGTGGAGTTTCACCTCTTGCCTACAGTTGTAGAAGTTCACTTCACATGACAGAATATATACAGTTTTTATTTTATTTTATATGTTTTCAATTTACATTTTAGTACTTTTGTTGTGTTTCTGTCTTTTATTATTGTCTATAAAGTTTTATAAAAGGCGACATGGTGGCTCAGTGGTTAGCACTCACAGCAAGAAGGTCGCTGGTTCGAGTCCCAGATGGGTCAGTTGGCATTCCTGTGTGGAGTTTGCATGTTCTCTCCGTGTTGGCGTGGGTTTCCTCCAGGTGCTCCGGTTTCCCCCACAGTCCAAACACATGCGCTATAGGTGAATTGAATAAACTAAATTGTCCGTAGTGTATGTGTGTGAATGTGAGTGTGTATGGGTGTTTCCCAGCACTGGGTTGCAGCTGGAAGGGCATCCGCTGTGTAAAACATATGCTGGAGAAGTTGGCGGTTCATTCCGCTGTGGTGACCCCTGATAAATAAGGGACTAAGCTGAAGGAAAATGAATGAATGAAGTTTTATTTTTAAAAAAATGTCAGTTTATTCATTCATTCATTTATTTTCTTTTCGGCTTAGTCCCTTTATTAATCTGGGGTCGCCACAGCGGGATGAACCGCCGATTTTTCAGTTTAAATAAATGGAAATGGAAATGAATATTTTCTTGGCAACTAGCTTAGATAAAAACAAGTAAAATTATAAACATTTTTGCTAATAAATAGTTGCTAATTATATTTTATATTTAGTTAGTTTACTTGTTTTAATTTGGCTTTTCTTTATAAATGTGTCTGCATAAAATTAAAAATAATGTCTTTAAGTTTCTATTTTAATTTAATTTTAATTTATTTTAGTTTTAAGGTAAACTAAATAAAATGTAGAATTATTTCCTCTGCAACATGCTGAAATAAAATAAGTTACATATTTAAAATTATATATAATATAAATTATTATAAATTATATTTTTTATTTATTTTTATTCAAAAAATTTTTACTAAAATTATTTTACAGTTTTGTGTTATGGTTTTAGTTTATTAAAATGTATGCTTAAAATATAAGAAATATAAAAAAAATTATATTATATTATATTATTCATTCATTCATTTTCTTTTCGGCTTAGTCCCTTTATTAATCTGGGGTCACCACAGCGGAATGAACCGCCAACTTATCCAGCATATGTTTTACGCAGCGGATGCCCTTCCAGCTGCAACCCATCACTGTGAAACATCCATACACTCCCATTCACACACATACACTATGGACAATTTAGCCTACCCAATTCACCTATAGCACATGTCTTTGGGCTTGTGGGGGAAACCGCAGCACCTGGAGGAATCCCACGCCAACACGGGGAGAACATGCAAACTCCACACAGAAACGCCAACTGACCCAGCCGAGGCTCGAACCAGTGACCTTCTTGCTGTGAGGCGAACATGCTAGCCACTGCGCCACCGTGCAGCCCTATATTATATTACATTACATAACATTACATTACATTATATTATATTATATTATATTATATTAAATTATATTATATTATATTAGATTATATTATGGGCGGCGCGGTGGCACAGTGGGTAGCGCTGTCGCCTCACAGCAAGAAGGTCGCTGGTTCCAGTATCGGCTAGTTCAGTTGGCATTTCTGTGTGGCGTTTGCATGTTCTCCCTATGTTGGCGTGGCGTGCTTTAGGTGAATTGGGTAAGCTAAATTGTCGCTGTGACAGACATTTTACAGATAGCAGTATTAGTGAGAGGATCCTATTATGCAGAGAAAATGGTGCATTTTTAACAGGTTTCATCAGCACAGAAATGCGGTGACCTCTCCACTATGTGGGTGGAAAGCTGTCTCAACGTCCACACTTTAATATATTCCACAAGCTGCCAACAATTAAATCATGAGCTTTCAGGTATAACGGCACTTTTTCTGCTCAGCTGAGCCGTGTGTCAGAGAAGAGCTGCTAATGTAAATGATACATGCTGTTCAGCAACACCTACACAAATACGCTTTCCTTTGTTGTCACAAAGCACAAGTCAACTTTTACTTTCTGTCCCTGATGGCCAAAAGGGGTTCATTATAGAATTTAAACTTATTCTATTTTAACTTATTATTAAAAAGTTTTCCACCCAGTGCTATTCAGTTTAATAAAGCGTTACAGTGTGTTACTGTAACACCATGTCCTAACTAAAAGATATCTTTCCCAAGTTCCATGTTAAAAGGAGTTTTTGTCCTAACCATTCGTGACATTCGTAAAATTTCTATTTCAGAAATGGTTTCTATTTCTGTGACGTCACAGTTAAATAGTTAAACAGCATAAGCTACTATATCAATGATCGCCTCAGGTGCTGATTATGTGCTTTATTCATTGTTAAATGCTACTAATGTGAGTTTAAAAACCATTTTACGTGACAATTTATGGCCATACTGAAAGCGGAAACAGTTTACTTATAGATCTTAAAAATAAAATAACTAGTAAACATAGTTTGAAAAAGAAAGTCACAACTGTGACTCGGTGCTAACCAACATCAGTCACTCAGTAGCCTATTAATAATGTCAAAGAGGTTTAATATGTATGTATTAGATTATAAATCTTACCATTTCAAGGGGAGTGCAGTGCATCTGCTTGTTATATGTGACGTCACGCAAAGCAGCTTCCGGGTCCAAGTGCTCTATCAAACTGTGTGAGGAGGCTCAACAAATGGTAATAGTAAATGTTTACAAAGCGCTGTAATACTTTCGAAAATCATGATCGCAATATATATAACCATGCCTATCAGATGGGCAGAAAGTAATAATTTTTTTATGAATTGTTAAAATATTAATAATAATAATTCCTTACATTTATATAGCGCTTTTCTAGACACTCAAAGCGCTTTACACAATGGGGGGAATCTCCTCATCCACCACCAGTGTGCAGCATCCACCTGGATGACGCGACGGCAGCCATATTGCGCCAGACCCCACACAACACACCAGCTGATTGGTGGAGAGGAGGCAGAGTGATGAAGCCAATTATGATATGGGGATGGTTAGGAGGCCATGATGGACAGAGGCCAGTGGGCAAATTTGGCCAGGATGCCGGGATTAAACCCCTACTCTTTTTCGAAGGACATCCTGGGATTTTTAATGACCACAGAGAGTATTGATGTCTGTGAAGCACCAAGTCCAGAGACTGCTGTGTACACCATGATTTTATTTTTTTAAATCACTTTAAAGTGTTATATGACTAAAAAGTGGTCATAAACGAATATTTTCTCAATTCAACTGAGACCTTGGACCTGGAAACAGTATTCCTAACGCCACGACTTAACAAGCGAATTCTGTGCTTCTAAATGGCTGGTATTTAAATGTTTCGGTCATGTCACGTCTGGTGTGGACAGATAAATCGCTTGTCACTGGAATCTTGCCATGTCGCCTGTAGTTAGGACATGGTGTAAACTAAGCTACACCTCTTCAACTGCTTGTTAAATGGTTAGTTCACCCAAAAATGAAAATGGTTTTAATAATTACTCACCCACATCGTACCAATCCTCTGATACCTTCGTTTGTCTTCAGAACACAAATCAAGATATTTTAGATGAAATACAAAAGCTCTCTCATCCTCCATAGAAAGCAATGATCCAGAATCATTTAAAGCCAAGAAAGGAACCAGAAATATTGTCAAAACACTCCATGTGACTTCAGTTGTTCAACTGTAATCATACAAAGCTCCAAGAACACTTCTGTGCACAAAAAAAAAACAACAACTTGGTTTTTCTTTGTCTTTTTTTTTCTACGACAGGTCAGGGTGTGCGTTTACTGCAAGCACCATATGACATATTGCCATTAGAGTTAGCAGCACAACAGTTAAGCACCATATTGCCTGTAGTAAACACACATCATGATCTGACATGGGAGACATTGGCAAACAAAGTCATTTTAACAGTTTTTTGGAGAACAAAATTTCTCCTGGAGCTTCATATTTATTATATTCATTACATTAAATATATACATATTCATTACAGTCAAACCACTGAAGTTACATGGAATGTTTTGACAATGTTTTTGGTTCCTTTTCTGGACTTTGAACATCTCTGGACTGTTTACCTGTCTATGGAGGATGAGGGAGCTCTCGGATTACATCGAAAATATCTCAATTTCTGTTATGAAGATGAATGGAAGCCTCGGGGGATTGGAACAACATGAGGGTGAGCAATTAATAATGTTTTTAATTTTTAGGTGAAGTAATCTTTTAATGCATCACATGGCAGCAACTCAATGCATTTAGTCACACAGAAGACAATTTGCTAAAGAACAAACAGGGGGGGGTGAAAATGTGGGTGAAAATGCCTTAATGCATGAGGTCAGAGATGAATGACTGGATTGTTTCAGCTGATAGAAAGGCAACAGAGCTACTAAAAATAACCACTTGCTTCAACTGAGAAGTGGCGTATAGTAGACAGGGCACGCACTTACAGTAATTTTCTTTATCAACTGACACTGATTATCCAATCATTAACTCGATAAATATTGTTCAAATCTTTAGATTAAACAATCAATTAAATAATCCATTAAATCCCAAACACAAAATATACATTAAAAACTAATTAAAAAAAACAAAAGCCTAACAGACTCCATCTCAAAACACATCCTCTCTTTTCCTTGTAATAAAGACAAACTGTCTTGTTAAATAAAAGTGAAAACATTCCAAGTTTTGAATGTCTTATACTTATCTGCATGACCAAAAAAAAAAGGGTAACCTATTTTAAACTGTTTTTGCCATGATGACATTAATCAAACATTAATCAAGTCGTTGCTATCAAACTTGCTATTCTCAGCACTGAAAGTCAGCGCATGTGTCAGATGGGAATTTCAGACATTCACTACGTTTACATGGACATCAGTAATCGAATGATTTGCCTTAATCTGAATAAGACAATAATATGATTATGGTCTTTATATGAGTTGCTTTTTGAATGTTCCTTTTATGATCCCATTTGACATGTTAGAGCACATAATTCAATTAACGTCATTACGTCACCACGCTACCCACATTTCCTCCGGAGTTTCATGTAATTTCATTTTTAATTTGTCAACCTTAACTGCAGTTCGGCACTTTCACTTTCATTTAGGAACATTTCATGCATGCCCCCCCCTGCTGGAAGAGTGTTGTTTTAATGGAATTTGATACCACACGCCGTATGGGGGGAAAAAACCTCCGCATTTCACGGTGCAGGTGTCTGTAGTCCTTCACTGACTCAGTAGGTGCAGAGAATAGTGTCAAACAGCCGTGTGTGTTTGGAATATCCTGTCGCAAGATGCGACGGAAATCCTACACGACGGTAATAGTTTGATTGCGGTGTTTACATGTCTGTACTACACTTCAATAATACGACTAAAATCGGCATACTCCACATGTCTTAACTCCATTTCTGTTTAGTTCGATTTTGACCTTAGTCGGATTAAGGTCATCAAAAAAAAAAAACACTGTTTACATGGTAGACTCTTAATCAGAGTATAATCTTAATCATCTTAAAATCGGATTATTGGTGTCCACATAAATATACTCACTGTGAACTTTAAATACTTGAAGAAAGGGACAATATGGATATTTTTAAAGGTGACATACTTATTGGATCTTCCACTATCTTTTTATAGGTAGTTTAAATGTAAATAAAATATATAATAAAAAGAGTAAAACAAAAAAGACATGATTTTATTGAATTCACATTTGCAAAAAAAAATTGTTATAGCAGTAAATTCTTAACACAAAAAACTATAGTAAGGCTTTTTTAAATTACGTGATTCAAGATTGGAAAAAAAGGTCAACTAGTCTGATGAGTCACAATATGGTCAGACGGTAGGGTCAAAATTTAGTATTAACAACATGAATGTCACGAAAGAAACAGGAAGAATCCAACTGCGAGTGAAGGACAGTTTAATGAAGTGCAACAGTGATAATAAGTCTTAAAGTGCTCAAAAAGGATAAAGAGACTTAGCAGAATGTCCAGAAACAGAGAGCTTCCACAGGTCCAAACTAACATGTCATCCGACGGTCTAGACTAAAGAGAAAACCTGGACATTACTCAGACAAGAACATGAAAACAACAACGGACTGATAACCAGCAGTGAAACACAGACTGTTTATATAGCCCGCAAATCAGGCATCAGCTGGGGCCCGCTGATTAGGTCAGCTGATCAGAACACACGCTACCATGAAAAGATAAACAGACAAACCCACCCTCGTACACCACAACACATGTCATAACACATAACATACAGGAAAAACACACAGACCCATAAACCGTGACAATGAAAGCATGAATTTATCCTGCCATGCATCAATAGTGCACGTTCCTGGTGGTGTAATAGTGTGATGGATGTTTTCCTTGGCAGACTTTGGCCCCTTAATCCCAACGGAGTATTGTTTAAAGGATTAGTTCACTTCCAGAACAAAAATATCCCGACAATTTACTCACTTCCTTCATCCAAGATGTTCTGGAAGTGAACTAATCCTTTAAATACCACAGCCTACCTATGATGGCTACTTCCGGCAGGATGACACAGTATGTCAAATATCCTCCACAGTCACCAGAACCCAATCCAGTAGAGTGCAGGTGACAAATGTGCAGCAACTGTGTGATACATTCAAGTTAATATGGACCAAAATCTTGGAGTATTCTAGAAGTATTCTAGCACCGTGTTAAAGCATCTTGCAATTCTTAGTGTGCTTCATGCAGGTGAGTGGTCTTGACAAACCACCTGTAGTTGACACTCGTTTACTCTCCGAATGCACCAGACACTTTCTTATAGTACTCTCCACTTCTTGGAAAACATTGTGCAATTCTCAGTGTGCTCCACACATGAGTGGGCTTGACAAACCACCTGTAGGACACTCTCTCCTCTCCGTACGCTTAGAGGGGTAAAAAAAAAACTTGTCTTGACATTTATATACTGACTCTCTGCTGGTTTAAAGTGCTTCTTTTATCTTCACTTGTTAGTTGCTTTCGATAAAAGCGTCTGCAAATAAGTAAACATAAATTTAAATCTATGCGATGACAAATAAGAGAAGTTTAAGCAGATAGCATTGTGGGATAAAATGTAGTCATTTGTATTCACCAATGTCTGTTATTCTGCCCTCCTGAGCATGAGCGATTGATCTGGTTTAGTCACTTTAGTGGTTTGTTCATTGTCCACTAGAGAAATAATTACACTCTCATTAAACAAATGAGTAGCATTAACTGAGAAACCGCTTTCTGTGTTTTAGTTAAATGTGTGTTAAGGTTTGCAGATAAGGTGGAGGATAAACTGCATGATTTTTCATCTGTAAGGATCCATTTCGAATCACTAGGTCACTGTCTTCATCCTGGGACCAAAACATTCGTTATCTTTTTTAAGAACCCCAAGCTTCATCCATCAGTGTCAGCTCTAATGTTGTGTTTCCCGCTGATGTCCGCTGGGCAGGTAGGGCCTTTGTTTTGTCCGTTTATGTTTTTAGACATGTTGACTCGCAGCATGCTGCACTCTGACACCCGCCTGCCAAAGCGAATAAAAGCAATTTCAGACTATTTAAACACCTCAGCGCTCTCTATGCCTCTCTGCTGGACTCTCGCAGGCTGGGGAAAAAAACATGCTAAATGCATTATAGCCTGAATTTGGGATCATGGGACTGACTGACATGTAAAATAACGTATCGCAATTAGTTTTAAAATGTGGCAATTAGAGGCTGGTTTATCTGAAAAAGACCTTGATGCATATGTCAGCTTCATATACTCAAGTGACATTTTTGGTTTTTAAATAGGTTTGAAATAACTTTGAAGCAAAATAATGCTAGTGAACATATTGCTTTTGATAGCAGCGTTAGAACTTACATTGTAAACAAAATGCTGGGTTCCACACAATTCTTTCATATTGTCGCTACACAAATAAGTTAAGTTAAGTTAACTTAATTGTTTTTACAAATTTAAATGGATTCAAAATAAAACAATTAGGTTTTCCCAAAGACAACTTTAGAATTGTGTCGTTTCAACTTATTTTAAATAAGTAGCTTGTAGTAATTTTTTGAGTGTAATATGTGCTGTGCATTTTTTACTCTATAACACAATATAACGAAAAAAGGACAGTAGTGAGAAAACAGTGGTTAAGAAAACATTGAAAATAGCTATGTGCTCTGCATTAGCATTAGCACTTCAGTAAAACCATATGACGTTTATTTATATTGTTTATATGCTAGATTAGTAGTTTAGCAGTATTAAACATGAAGAAACAATATCAGTGTACCTTATTTAGAATTGCATAATAGGCTAATTGGAAATACATGCCTCAGCCTACATTTTTGTGAAACGTGAAATATATTGCACCGGGTTTGTTTTGTTGCACGTTTCAGATAACAGATCCACTAGAGGGTGCTGTTTACACTTTTGTGAATCTGAAATTGGAGAGAACCCCAGAATTCCCTCTTCCCAGACACTTCCTTCAGTTTCTCCAGGGGGATCCCAAGGCGCTCCCAGGCCAGCCGAGAAACATAGTCCCTCCAGCGTGTCCTGGGTCTTCCCTGAGGCCTCCTCCCGGTGGGACATGCCTGGAACACCTCCCTAGGTAGGCATCCAGGAGGCATCCAAAACAGATGCCCAAACCACCTCAGCTAATCTCTTTTAATGTGGAGGAGGTGCGGCTCTACTCCAAGGTCCTCCCGGGTGACATAGCTCCTCACCCTATCTATAAGGGTGCGCCCTGCCACCCTGCGAAGGAAACTCATTTCGGCCGCTTGTATTTGAGATCTTGTCTTTTCGATCATGACCCACAGCTCATGACCATAGGTGAGAGTAGGAACGTAGATTGACCTGTAAATCGAGAGCTTTGCCTTTTGGCTAAGTTCTATCTTCACCACAACGAACCGGTATATCAACCGCATTACTGCTGCCGCTGCACAGATCCTGTCAATCTCACGTTCCATCCTTCCCTCACTCGTGAACAAAACGCCAAAATACTTGAACTCCTCCACCTGGGGTAAGGACTTTCCTCCAACCTAGAGATGGCAAGCCACATTTCCAGTGGAGCACCATGGCCTCGGACTTGAAGGTCCATGTCCGATGAAGCCAACAGAACACAATCACCTGCGAATAACAGAGATGAAATCCTGTGGTCCCCGAACCAGACCCCCTCCGGCCCAAGGTTGCGCATAGAAATTCTGTCCATAAAAATGACTAACCAATGTCTAACCAATGTCTAACCAATACTGTTTAGCCTAAGTAAAAGGCTGACTCTATATGGGTTGTATTGTGCCCTTTAGAAGAGGAATTTGTTTGCAGAAGTTGCACTGGGATTAGTCTTTCCATGTCACAATCTGTAAAAGCTCAGCTGAATTGCCTCCTTTAGAGATTAATGACTGTCTAGAGCATCTGGTTTTAATCTGACTAGAAGGTCTGACATTGTGTGGTTTTTCCGAGCCACTGTTTATTGCCAATGGAATGATCAGATCACACTTCCATTACAGAAAGTGTCATCTTGATAAATGGGATTCACTCTGGAGTGACATGTGCTCTGTGTGTTCTTAATAGGAGAGAGATTGTGAGGTCAATGCTTGATTTACAGCTATTTAAAGCCTTCAGAGCTGTTTGTTATATCAGGGAAGAGATTTCAGGATGAAAGGAAGGGATGCGCTTGTGAGCGGTTGGCCTCTAAAGGATCCAGTTTACACACCCAGATTTATTGTGTGATTTATGATCTTGGAGAAGCAAGAGTTAGTAGCATTTTAATTGCAGAGTCGGCAACGGAGGCGAGCTTCACTGGAATATTTGCTAGCGTTTGAGTTACAGAAACAATAGTACAGCTTAAGCAAGCCCATTTAAAAATATATATATATTTACATTTTATTAATTAATATCAATACAGCAGACAGAGGTAAAGTTTTAAAAGGTATTTTTTCTGTATTATTTATATACTATTATAGTTTTTGAAGTAGTGTTGTCACAATACTGGAATTCGAAACCAATCGGTACTAGAATTTTAAAAACAGCACAGATTTGCCATTGTGTTCACATGCTCAACAGAAATGACTGTGATTGGCCGTGAAGGTCATCAGTTTCCCCGCACTCAATGCTGTTTACTGAGTGTAACCAATCGGTACTGGAATTTACCAATCGGTACCGAATTCCAGTATCGTGACAACCCTACTTTGAAGTTTAAATGATCTTTTATATTTTAGTGTATGATTTTTATACATTTTAGTAACTTTAATACTTTTATTTATAGTTATGCTACCCATGTTAGCACACTTCAACTTTTAATAATGTTTTTTTTATTAATAAATGGTTCCAGTTGAGTTTGGTTCAACTGTTTAGAACCACTTGATTGTGAATAAATAGTTATGTGAACTATCCCTTTATATTGCATATTCTTTTCCCCCTTAGCGCTGCTTTAATTGACCACAGTCATTTGTGATGGCTGAATAAACACCAATAAGACATTGCAAGATTTCAATGCGCCCAATGGATATTTCCGCTTTCTGACCTCTTTAGCACCCAATAACGTTTTTCCACCAACAAAACAATTACAATCCATAGCTGATTATCTTAATTCGTCCTTCCACCGGCATTCACTGGCACACCATGCGCTACAAGCTGATGACATCCAATAATAAAGCAGAGCCGTAGCTCCCGCTGAGAGTTTGACTGTGTGCTGGTCTCCAAATCTCTGATCCCTTTAGGACTCATCTCCTCCGTTTACCGTCTGTGTCGCTGATGTTCTTTTTTATCTCTCACTGTCTTTATTGTGTCGCCAAACCACATCCTGTTAGAACACACTGTCATCTAGTTCCCTAATTAGGGAGTTAAAAAAACACTCCAGAACTCATGCTGTTTGAACGCTCTTCTGGGGTTTATAATCTTCTTAGGACTTGTGTATTATGAACGTAAAAAACATGTGATGATAATCTCTGGTTGTCACAAAGCACTTTAAAGTAGTAGGTTTTTGAAACTTGAGAGCTTGGGAATGAGCTGTGAACTAAATGTGGGTAATTAAGTAATGACAGAAAGTTCATTTTAAGTCAACTGTCCCTTTAAGACTTGCAGTATTTAGAGAAAGTACACAAATCAGGGCACTTTTTGTTTGCATTTGGGGTGTAAAAGGATGGTTATTAGGTTTGGTTTGTAGCATAGCTGAAGCATTTTTTTGTTTGTTTTTATTAAACAGTGGTTTGCCTAAAAAAAAAAAAAAAGTGTAGCTTTGAATTTAAATCAATTCAATTATATTTTTTTCCCCTTAAGGATAATAATCTATCTTTATATCTAATGCTGTACGCCATTACTATAACACTGAAATTAACAACACGTCAAACTATTAAATTAACTTCCTAATAATACTTAAATAATCAACACTAAAAAGATTGAAAACTTTTTGAAAGATTGAAAAATTATTGAAACATAAATTGCAAGTTTATTAACATCTTAATCTAATAATAAAATAATCGTTCTACTCCAATTCTTTGTTGAAATGTAATCATTTATCCGCATGGCTTTCATACCTTGTTTGTATTACATATTTACACTCCCCGGCCACTTTATTAGGTACGCCCGTCCAACTGCTCGTTGCAAATTTCTAATCAGCCAATCACATGGCAGCAACTCAATGCATTTAAGCATGTAGACATGGTCAAGACGATCTGCTGCAGTTCAAACCGAGCATCAGAATGGGGACGAAAGGTGATTGAAGTGACTTTGAACGTGGCCTGAGTATTTCAGAAACTGCTGATCATACTGGGATTTTCACGCACAACCATCTCTAGGGTTTACAGAGAATGGGGCGAAAAAAAGAAAATATCCAGTGAGTGGTAGTTCTGTGGGCGCAAATGCCTTGTTGATGCCAGAGGTCAGAGGAAAATGGCCAGACTGGTCGAGCTGATAGAAAGACAACAGTAACTCAAATAACCACTCGTTACAACCGAGGTATGCAGAAGAGCATCTCTGAACGCACAACACGTCAATCCTTGAGGCTGATGGGCTACAGCAGCAGAAGACCACACCGGGTGCCACTCCTGTCAGCTAAGAACAGGAAACTGAGGCTACAATTCGCACAGGCTCACCAAAATTGGACAATCGAAGATTGGAAAAACGTTGCCTGGTCTGATGAGTCTCGATTTCTGCTGTAACATTTGGATAGTAGGGTCAGAATTTGGCGTCAACACCATGAAAGCATGGATCCATCCTGCCTTGTATCAATGGTTCAGGATGGTGGTGGTGGTGTAAAGGTGTGGGGAATATTTTCTTGGCACATTTTGGGCCCATTAGTACCAATTGAGCATCGTGTCTACGCCACACCCTACCTGAGTATTGTTGCTGACCATGTCCATCCCTTTATTACCATAGTGTACCCATCTTCTGATGGCTACTTCCAGCAGGATAACGCACCATGTCATAAAGTGCGAATCCTCTCAGACTGGTTTCTTGAACATGAAAATGAGTTCACTGTACTCAAATGGCCTCCACAGTCACCAGATCTCAATCCAATAGAGCACCTTTGGGATGTGGTGGAACGGGAGATTCGCATCATGGATGTGCAGCCGACAAATCTGCAGCAACTGCGTGATGCTATCATGTCAATATGGACCAAAATCTCTGAGGAATATTTCCAGTACCTTGTTGAATCTATGCCACGAAGTATTAAGGCAGTTCTGAAGGCAAAAGGGGGTCCAACCCAGTAATAGTAAGGTGTACCTAATAAAGTGGCCGGTGAGTATTTCAACATACATGTTAAATAGTTAAAACATTACTAACAGGCTGAGTAGAATTTAATATATAGGCTAATATTTAGAGAATACCGCTAATTTTCTTAGCAAGCGAATGAGTCATGGACATGAATCAATTAATATTGATTTGTTAAAGATAAAATCATTTTAAAGTCATATATAGATAAAATATCCGAAACAAAAAAATTGGTATGAATAAGTGTACTGTCACTCATAGTTTGTATTAACAAAAGCCAGTCTGTGCTTCTGCAGTTGACTTTTTTCCAAAGCCAGACAGTGCTAAAGTCCCAGTGGAGATCTGCTGTATAATCCAGCAGGAATGATTATAAAGAGACGGATGATCTGACAGCAGTTCAATGCAGCGTTTCTCGCACACGTCTCAATAATGGAAGCACTTGCTGACAGAAAAAAAAAAAACAGCTCCAGATGTTGTTGTCGCAGAAGCATTTTGTTTTGATTGCTAAAGGGAAAACAAAAGGATTCCCTACACACCTCAGTGAAATATTACAAATATCTCAATACAGTAAAGAGGAGAGAAGCCAACAAGTGTAGAAATTGTGGAAACGTTTGATATATTTCATTTTTTTTATAGCCAAGACTTTAATGTTGTACGTATGTTCTGTGTATAAACTAACTATGAATATATGACAACTCTCCAATATACAGCTATGGAAAAAGATTGAGAGAACATTTGTATATTCTCAGTTTCTCTGCATTTATGTTTTTTAGTTATGTGTTTGAGTAAAACAATTTTGTTTTTTTATTCTGTAAACTAATGATTACCTTCCAATTTTAAAATAGAAATGCTAAAAAAATAACCAAAAAGTGTTTAAGCTTTGATATTTGGTGGAATAATAATTTTTTATCACAACAATTTGCAGAAGTTTGTTATTCTGACTGTCATTTTCTAAAAAAAAAAAAATGTTAATTACAAATTTATTTGAAATTTGGAAGCTATTTTAAATCACACCTTTAAATAATAAAACAAATATTAGCATTTAAATAAACCCAGTAAATCTAAGAAAATCCAATAAATCCAGATAAGCTAAGAAATTTCTAGTAGTCTTTTAAATTGTTTTGCTATAGCTTTATATTTGAAAATCAATTATAACTAAACTTTCCAAATGCAAATGTATGAAAAAGAAAACATTTGACATTTTGATAATGACAAACTTTCACATTCCACAGCGAAAAAGATCATTCGAGTTTTGAGCGACCAAAGCATTCTCAATTTAGACTCTGTGATCTTCAGAAGGTGCTTTCTTTTTTGTTTTACTTTTTTTTTTTTCTCTCTCTTCAAATTATACAACCCAATTATCAATAATAAAAATATATAATTTTGTTTGAAAGTTCAATTAGAATCCACTTGGCTCAAAAATCTGAGGCAACACATGCAGTTTAAAAGGCATGATGCATTTAAAAAGTCAAAGAACGATCAACGGCATTTTCTGACATTCTCATAATGACTGTTTTTGATCGGACAGACTTTCATATTTTTATTAGACATGCTTTTAAGAATCTTTTTATCTGAATGAATCACTTCCTCTCAACTGTGAAGGAGTCTGTCTTTCTGATTACTGTTTGTTGATCATAAACATTTGTTAAGACTCTCAAGCGCTGCTGTCATTATACATCTCTCTCTCTTTCTCTCTCTCTCTGAACTCTTTCGAGAGCTCTTCTGCCTAGCGAGGTGTGCTAATCTTCAGATGAAAGACGTTCTGTAATTGCCTCACACTTTCTTTTCCCTGAAAGATGCTGCTGTACTTCAGCACTGAAGATCATAGCAATATTGAACCTCTTGTGTCACTCTTAAACTATAAAATAATTACTTTGCAGGGACTCTGGCAGGCATTACCATAATACGCTCAAGAACTGAATATTCAAATTGCTTTACAAAACTTTGTACAATGATTTATTGAGCATTCTGTCATGCAGAAATAATAAGTGTAAATCAGAAGCAATATAAAATGAAAAGTTTTTTCCATGTGTAAAGCAGTAGACACTGTGTATAGATATAAAGACATGAATGGATGAATGGATTGATGAATGGATTGATTAGGATGAATGAATGGTGAATGGATTGATTGGGGTGGATGAATGGATTGATGAATGGGATGATGAATGGGATGATGAATAGATAAATGGATTTATAAATGGATTGACTGGGATGAATGATTGATTAGATGGATGGATTAATTAAGATGGATGGATGGATTAGGATGAATGGATGGATTGGGATGAATGGATTGATGTATGGATGGATTGGGATGAATGGATGGATGGATTGGGATGAATGGATTGATGAATGGATGGATGAATGGATTGATGAATGGATTGATGAATGGATGGATGAATGGATTGATTGGGATGAAAGGATGGATGGATTGGGATGGAGGGATGGATGGATGATTGATTGATTGATTGATGGATTGATGATTGAATTGATTGGGATGAATGAATGGATTGATTGGGATGAAAGGATGGATGGATTGATTGATTGATTGATTGATTGATTGATTGATTGATTGAGATGAATGGATTGACGATTGAATTGATTGGGATGAATGATTGATTGGATGGATGGATTAATTAAGATGAATGGATGGATAAATTGATTGATTGGGATGGAGGGATGGATGAATGGATTGATGAATGGATTGATTGGGATGGATGAATGGATTGATGAATGGATGGATGAATGGATTGATTGGGATGAATGGATGGATGAATGGATTGATTGGGATAAATGATTGATTGGATGGATGGATTAATTGAGATGAATGGATGGATTAATTAAGATGAATGGATGGATTAATTAGGATGGATGGATGGATGAATGAATGATTTATGAATGGATTAATTGGAATGAATGGATTGATGATTGAATTGATTGGGATGAACTGATTAATTGGGATGAATGGGCTGATGAATGGATTGATTGGGATGAATGGATTGATTAGGATGAAAGGATGGATGGATGAATGGATTGATTGGGATGAATGAATGGATGGATGGATGGATGAATGGATTGATATGGATGGATGGATGGATGGATTGATGAATGGATTGATTGGGATGAATGGATGGATGAATTGATTGATTGGGATGAAAGGATGGATGGATGAATGGATTGATTGGGATGAATGGATGGATGGATGGATTGATTGGGATGAATGATTGATAAATGGATTTATTGGAATGAATGGATTGATGGTTGAATTGATTGGGATGAATTGATTAATTGGGATGAATGGGCTGATGAATGGATTGATTGGGATGCATGGATTGATGAATGGATTGATTGAGATGAATGGATTAATTGAGATGAATGGATTAATTGGGATGAATGGATTGATGAATGGATTGATTGGGGTGAATGGACTGATTGGGATGAATGGACTGATTGGGATGAATGGATTAATTGGGATGAATGGATTGATTGAGATGAATGGATGGATGAATAAATAGATAGAGATGGAGGCACAAAGTTAGTGTTAGTTGTCTTTCTTTGAGTAAACAGGCCTTTTTACTGGTCATTTGCCTAATACCAATTTGAAATCCTTTGAATTTGCAGAGAATGGAACTGTACAAACATGGAGAGGAGGAGATTCAGAATTGGAGAGAGAGTATGACCGTTTCACCAGCAAACAAGAGCAACCAACTGAAGTCCAGCAGCTTACGACAGATGCAGTACCAATCCTCCCTAACCTAAGATTGCTCAAACTCCACTCGGCTCTGCTGACCAAGAGCTTTGAGGGCGATCAGCATTTCTTTAAAGAGGTACCTCACACCATGCCCACAGTCTCTACCTCCATCTCCAACACTGAACATTCATATCTGGTGCCTCGAGAGGATGCAGCAGCTTTCTCTGACCTTGCAACCACACTGACCATGACTGTGACGACGCGTGTGGAACAGAGACAGTCCAGCAAAAGCCATAGCAGAGCATCAGAGAAGATGATAATTACCTCTCAACCTCTCACAAACCCCACCGTTCCAACCAGCACTCCCACAAGAACCAGTCAAAAGACAACTCTCACCACAATGACAAGGAAGACATTCAGCAAAGAAACTACATTGCCACCATTGTTTCTGTCAACATCACCTAAGAAAGAACAACGAAGGCCAGAAGAGAAAACCACGCCAGGATACTTCTCTGAGATAACTCCAGGTACATTTATATAAAGACAGACATTCATAGAGAGATGTGTAGATATGGATGGATGGACGTGTAGATATGGACGTGTAGATATGGACCGATGGACATTTAGATATGGATGGATAGACGGATGGACGTGTAGATATGGACGGATGGACGTGTAGATATGGATGGATGGACGTGTAGATATGGATGGATGGACGGATGGATGTGTAGATATGGATGGATGGATGGATGGATGTGTAGATATGGATGGATGGATGGGCGTGTAGATATGGATGGATGGACGGATGGACGTGTAGATATGGATGGATGGACAGATGGATGTGTAGATATGGATGGATGGACAGATGGACGTGTAGATA